>JABFER010000201.1:0-47606 GCA_013618295.1 Fusarium armeniacum | reverse complement strand
CTCCCCCATCATGGGCCCGCCAATGGCGCCGCCTTCTATCAACGAGATCAACTCCAACTCAATGGACCTGGACCAGCTTCAGCGCCTCCAGAGCGAACAGGACGCTAAGATAAGCGAAATCGGTAGCATGCTGGGACCGTTGAGTCCTTCTGGACATGTCCCCGGCCTGGGTGATGACGCGGGAGCGTACTTCGATCCTCAGTCGACCGATTTCGACCAGTTCTTTGACATTAATGCGCTGTCGGGTGAGCATCAATTTGGCGACGGCAACGATTTCAACTTCACTCTCGACACAGACCCAAACCATCAAAATCAAGCATCACTGCACCCAGGACATGTGATGCCTCACGCGAGCCACACCAATACTCCCAGTCCCGCCGGCACAGAAGAAATCCTCCGTGATGATTTACGGTTGGAAAACACTCCCGATCGAGGAACTAAACGGCAGCGCGTGGCCTAGATGCCCAATCATTAAGTCCTCCTCGGGCGATATCGAAGCTTATGGCTAGTGCCACGCTGAAGATGGAGCATACCACCAGGTCTTTCGTCTTATTTATTGAACTACGTACTATGTATATTCTGTTTGAAAAGATCCTTACGGGGGTGGGTTGGGTTCGTTACAGGTAGCGCATTACAAAACGACGTACAACAAGGGGAGGCAGGGGAGGCAAGAATATTCTTTGAAGTCAGCGTGTTGATACTGTTACCAGGTTATTGCTTTGCAAGAGCGAGAGGGGCAATTTTAAAAGAAATATAGAAACCCATGGGTGAAGAACCCAGGAAGCTATTGAAGGTGCAGCGACTGGATACAGGGGTCCAGAAACCAGAACCAGAAGAGCCAGGAAGGATTGCATCTGCGCGCCTTATGATATGATGTATGCGATTAAGCACAATCACTAATCTCACTTTTAATCTGTACTTGAAGTTGAGCAACATGTGTTGGTGATGTATCTGAGTATTTGCGGATGAGCATTTTGTCTTGCAGGTGAATAGATGCACTGGCTTACACTCTTTGCAGGTTAGCAAAGGTGTAAGAAACAATTGAAAAGTTACCAACAGTCGAGCTATTCAGTAAACAGAAGCGTACAAACATTCAAGAAAATAGCCAAATATTGCTTTCCACTAAAGTTACAACACATCCTGATCGATCCTTATAAGGCAGAGAACTTACCATGCACCATATAAGAGGAGAACAAACAAATATCAGAGGCAGACACACGATCCATGAGGTATCATGTATTTTTATTGTAACCAGGTATCCTTCTCACTCAGAAACTGGAACATTCTATTTACACCTGCTTCTTTTCCTCAGCTATAGGTAGTCCAACGGAGTCAGGCCCCGTGGCATCAGAAAGATCGGCCACTAGCAGCATAACAGACGGAATTATAAGTTCAGTTTATGTCACTTAGATCAAGATTCTTAGGCTATTTATTTTTGAACCCTAAAGCTTCAAGGCCAACTTTCCTGGTACCCACTAGCCAGGTGGCAGCAGTTGCATGTTGGCTTGCAAGAGCGGCTATTCAAACTAATGGTGAGTTTGAGCGATTCTTCAAATCGTTTTGCAACATATCCAAGTCGCTAGTGGGCTTGGACGGCTTCCTATCTTCGCGACTTCATACCTCGGGAGTGACGTTTCCCTACAGAGCCAAGTTAGGGACTCGTCAGGTTTGCGGGCTAGACGATGATATACTCTTTTCATTTTCATTTTTTCTTTTCAGGAACCTCTCGTATCGAGCTGCACACAAGCTAGGTCTGTTCTCATGGATGCGGCGTTGGTGGACTTGATATAGTTCAATTGCAGTTGTCCTTCTTTTGGGAGACATTGCAAGAAAAAAAAAAGTCGTGTCGTCGAAGTATGTAAACGTAGTGGAATTATACGCAAGTCTCAGCCGGCAAGCGGATTGGCATGGATCGTCACGTTTTCGATACGAACTGGCTCCTTTGGTCTGTTCTTTCGATCAACTTCGACAGCCTCCATCTTGGCCAGCGTCGCCAGACCCTCATCTCCAATCACACGTCCAAACACAGTGTTGAGCCCATCCAGATGTGGCGCCTTGTCGAATGTGATGAAGAACTGCGATCCGTTGGTCCCGGGTCCCTTGTTGGCCATTGAAAGCACGCCTCGCGCGCCGTGTCGTAGCGCAGGTCGGATCTCGTCCTCAAATGCGCCTCCCCAGATACTGCGTCCGCCTTTGGGATTCTCGGGAGGGTTCGGTGTTGCGGGGGCGCCGGTCTGAGCCATGAACTTGGGGATAACGCGGTGGAATGGAGATTTGTCGTAGTAGCCTGAGCCGCAGAGGGCGAGGAAGTTCTAGCAGGCGTTAGTCCAGGGTACATGCAATTTCAAGGTTGGCATTATTACGAACCTCTGCAGTTTTAGGCACGCTTTCGCAGTATATCTCGACTTTTATGTCGCCGTGCGACGTATGTAATGTTACTGACATGGTTTTTATATATGTGGATGTGGATGTGGTTGTTCTGCCGAATGAAGTCGTATCAATAAAGTTGGAGGGAATGGTATGCTGTGAAGCGTGGTGTTGCTTCTCTGATTGTTATGATTGGACAAAAATTGTAGACATTGATTACTAACGCCTTCAACGACATATGCAACCAAGGGAGGAAGTCATTAATACGTATAAGCAAACGTCCATACCGTTTTGGTTGTAAATATAGCCAACGAGTGCTTAGATAAATTCCTAATTACTTAGCTTCTTGTATTGAGTTTATTTACTTATTTGTTTCTAGCCTCAAGCCGAAGCCTAAGCCTTCTTCATATTCCTCTAAATTACAGATCTATTGTCATAAGACTGACGGCCAAATATTCCACCCAATATTCAACGATACACCATTTGATTAACAATGCTTGACCAGCCCAGTACTTCAGCTCATCGCGGAGATGCTCTGATTAAGTACATGTTGGCAGCTACGGCTTCCAGTGGAAAACTTCAAACGCTACTCACATTCACTCTCACAAGGCTTGTTCCATGAACTTTGCATAAAACAGCCAGCGAATAAGAGTCTGAAGCGACACAGCATAACTCAACCTATGCTCGCCAGCCACACAGCATATATCGGATGTGGCTAACTGTGGCGTCTCTTCACCACACGCCCCCTTCCTTATTGTATTCAATAGTCGGTGTTATTTACATATAAACTGCACAATATGTGAAAAGACGGTGTGAGATTGTTTGTTGTTGCAGTCTCGCGTCGTGAGATGTCTAATTTCCGTCCCAGCCATGCAGTTTCTCCCGGGTGGAGAAAGTCGTAATTTCTTAGGCTTTATTTGTTTTCGGCCGAGTCAAATATTGCTACCCTACATGAGCAAGAACTGGATCAATGTGCGCCTCGTCAATGCGGTGAGCACTCCCTCACAGTTGGCTTATGCGGTGTATCTGTGCTCTTCTGACTTTTCATCTGATCTCTGTTTATACTTCCCGTGTTGGTTATGCGGTATAAACTAGTATTGTTCTAAAATAGGAGTCTAGAAGCTGGGTCTTTATCATCATTTTCGTAGACTTACACCGTAGCACGGGTTCCTGCAGAGGCATGGAACGGTCTTTGCTAGCTCAACGGGGGATATGCCACTGGAACGAGACAGAAAATCATAAAAGATTCAGCTAACAAATGATGATTCTCGGCTATGGGGATCGTCAAAGTCAGTAATTCATAATCCGTGTCTTGTCTCAGAGGAGAGATACAGGTTAATAACTACCTACTACCTGGCATTCTCACCACCAACACTTAGGCGTGAGGAACATAGGACGAACCAACAAAGACAAATACAAAAACAAGTTGAACCGTTGCTTCTGACTCATGAGACATGCATACATCCCGAAATGCGTTTATTATTTCCATACCCATATTCCAGGATGCTGGTTCGTAGGAATGTGAAATAGTCCAAGCCTCCTGGTAATGTGATTTGGAGAGGCACCGCACTTTATCACGAGCCAGGAATGTAAGCTCTAGCGCCTTATACATTATGACACGACGTGTCTGTGCTTTGACGACCTACAACCAAGATTAGCAGTTCCAGCTAGCCAGGTACACCGCCAATGGTATCAGATTTGATCGTTAAATGCCAACAGGCATTATCTAGGGGGACCAAACCTTATGAACCTGCCCCCCTTACTCCAAGATTATAACCTACAAACTTAAGCTATCCAATATGCTATTAATATGTATCATGCCCTACATCAGTAGTTCTATGCATGTATGACTCCTAGTCAGGGGTTTTGAATGGAGCGCCGTTAGGGAAAAGAAAAAGGGACAAGAAAGCGATAGCCATTTGGCGTCTCTCCCGAAATTACAACCTCCCCACAGTAGGAAATTTACCTGACGTCAATGCTTGCCCAACCTCCACTTCGTGCATCGACGATCTAGATCTTTTCTGCCTAGAGAAAGTGAACACAAAATTCAGAGTCAGAGAGTCGGAGAATGAGAGTCAAGAGTAAGACAAAAGACAGATATGGCTGAGGGACAAAGTGCCGATGATCACGGATGGGCTTCTCTAAACCAGATCACATGGAACAATGGATTGCGGTAGCGGCCAGTTTCGAATAGTGTTTACTGCCATTGAAATGAAGAGTTGAAGAAATGAATACGATTTGGAACAGTTCAAATTTAAAGAATTTTTACTTCTTTTTTTTTGTGCCTGTCTTTGTTACGTACAACTAACTACCTATACACAGGACAGGGGGCCGCTTTTGAAGAGAGGAACTATAGTCCAAGCTTCGTAAATCCAAGCAAAGGCACCAGTAAATGCCAAAATCCCTCCCCCGAGACCAACTACCAGTAGGCTTTCCCAACTGAACTCCGTGTGGTCCCGTACACCTTTAGAAGAATTATGCAGACGTATCGTGTGCTGCAGTCGTGAAAAGTAGGCTCGCCTCATCGTACCAGACCGAGGTCAAGACACCATCGTCCCTGTCTTAATAAAGCAGGTCGGTCCATAGACCGCCTTTTTCCCACATCCGGGAGGGTATCCTTTTTTATCCACTGCCTGGGACCTTCTGGTGCATTCTCGGTCTCCTTTTCGTTCTCTGATATCCGTGTCGTCGAGAAGGCTCCTCAACTGTAAATCTATGTCGCCAACCAGTTTACCCCGGATGGTGACCTGTTGTAGGACCTCTTCGGGGTGTGTGGATTCTTTCCACACCGGGGGAGCAAGTCGTATGGAGCCTGATAAAAATAAAATGCAGAAAGTTTGCTGAAAAAATGAAGAAAGGGGTATGATCCGCGTGTTCCTTTTTTTGGTGCCGCTAGACTTGATGTTGATAAGAAAATAAAATGTTGTTGAATCACGAAGAAATTGCAAACAAGTCGCTAAATGCCAAGAAAAATAACATATGTGAAAGATCATTCTGTTGTGCGACCATGCATTGATTTCGAACAGATAATAGAATGTCGCAAAAGATTGTGTATGAAAGCCAAGGTGATGTACATGGGTGAGCGTCGAGGTCGAATTGTCGATTCAATATCTTGTCATGAAGAGCATTATTGGTTCATGCCATGCTGGTTAACGTATCCGACGTATTGGTTTTGTTGTTGACCATATACTGCCGCATGGTGAGGAGGCGTAGGAGTGACTGGGCATCGAGGAGGCAAGACATATGATTCCTTGGCCAAGTTGTGGTTACCCATCAAAGTGTTACCGTCCGGAGTGATCGGGGGGGTTAGGTATCCATCAAACCCCATCGCGCTGTGCCCTTTTGAAGGGGTGCTATAGATGTTGCTTGTGTGCTTGTTGATAGGCTCGGCGAGGGGGGTTGCAGGGTTGGCGCTCGCAGCTCGACGGGCAATGGCAGCTTGCTCGGCCATAAACTCAGCAAGCTTCTGGGATACGCGAGAAAAACCTGTCGTCGAGTACTTGCGGGCGAGTGTGGGCGAGGGCTGGTGAAGGTGATGCGATAGAGTAATCAAGGTAACGTTCTCCGTTTGATCCCAACCACCATCGTTAACTTCGGTGCGACCGAGAATGGCCCGAGCAAGGGCAAGCGAAGACCGAGCCAGGACTGAAGGCTTGGTGGAGACAAAGTCGCGGTGGTACAAAGCGATCTCGCAAAGGTAAGCAGCCATGTGCGCAACCTCCTGATCGTCGCCCTCCTCCGCCACCATAAGTTGAGAGAAGAAGTCGACGGTAGGGTGGCCGATGATCCAGTCAAGGGTGTTGAGAACGTGCATCTCCATTTGGGTGAACATGCCGGCATCGTACAAGCCGCAGCACATGTTGTTGAGCTCGTGAATCTGTGGAACGCGATCCTTCTTGTCTCCGTACTTGGCAGCGATAAGTAGGGCGGCGCATCCAACCAATTGGTAGTGTTGCTTATACACAACTCGCTTTGAGCAGTATCGGTCCAGGAGGTTGACAGTCAGGAAGAGGGTTTCAGGTAGTAGGCCAAAGGCGGCGTGAGCCTCGATGAGGAAGTCGATCAAGTAAGGTCGCATAAACCATTGAATCTCGCGTTGCATATCGATGAGGGAAGCATCAGGCAGAGTCTCATCCTGTGAGTGGTTAGCATACGAGATGCGTAAGAGCATCATCTTGACTTACCTCCATTTGTCGCATATGTTGCATGATATCCTCAAGGTATTCATCACCTGCTAATCGTGAGAGTTCGACGCCAATAATATCTTGTCGTTGACGGGCCATCATTCTCGCTGCCTCTTGGGCTGTGATTCTGTGATGAGGTTCATCGGACTCGACGAAGAAGGTGTCGTCGTGCTGAGAGTAAGCCATGTTGGGCGGTAGTGACTTGTCGGATGGCGTTGATGTGTGGCTTGGTGTCGAATGAGGGACTGTTGGTTCGCCAGGAATCTTGTGGTCGGATAATTCGAAGTTGAAAGAGTGCGTATGATTGTTGATTACGGTTGCAATAAAGAGTGATGCAAACCGATGTATTAGGATATTAAGTTATTAAAGAACGTGCAAGAAAATGAAAAGAGTGTTGGTGGCTGGTAGTAAAGAACCAGGAGCATGCAGCTTTACAGATAGTGGAGGCAATGAAAGAAAAGGGATTTGAAAAGGGGTCGTTGAAGGACGAGATCGACTCAAGGGCTCTAATACGGCATGTGCGTCAGTATGCGGTTTATGCTAGTGCCTGATCTCGATTCTGCCAGGGCCACACTCTTTAAAAGCAGTTTCTGTAGTATCCCTTGGACGATAGATTCTAACAGACAGTGGAGGCTGGGCTGGCACGAATTCTGTATCGAGGGGGAAGGAGTCAGTCTTACCAGTGCACGTCGGGGAGATGGGCAGAACTCGTTGAGAAGATGTGACAATCCCTGCAATTGAGTGGAAACAACGAGCTAACGTCTCCCACGGGCAATCTTCAAGGAAGGATGGAAAAGAAGCGTCGTTGTGGGGAAGAGAGCGGTATGCGGAAGTAGGATACTAGGCATGCAGCTGTTCGCAAGTTAGATACCCATGCTATTGACAAGGCCAGACTCTAAAGCCGAGTTGGCGACATACCTCTAAACACTCTGGCTTCAAGACAGTTCGATCGAAATTGACAGCGACGAAATCGAACAGGTCGGTGATTGGTCGGTGGATTGCGATCGTGCGTGATGGACAGAAAGTTGGATAGCTCTCTTGTCGTATAGTTCTCCTTTCCTAGTGGTCCGAAGGGTCACTGGGGAATTTGATTGGTGAACTAGTTCTTCGTTGCTTCGATGAAGTGAATCAAGGGAGCGGGCACTTCGATGGGAGGCTTTTCGTCGGCGGCGGGAGCGAAAGCGGGAACGAATTCAGTTGAGGTTGGAATTCCTGGTGGGTTTGAGATGTAACCGAGGAATTTAACAGTCAAGCAAGCTGGAGGGAAGGAATTGGCAGTTGAGAAAAAGAATACAGTCTAAAAGCGAAATACCAGTAAAGGTGTTTTTGATTCACTTTTTTTCCTATTCCTTTTTCTGATTCGGTTCGTCTCACAGCCTCGAAGGGTTTCTTGTTTCCTGGCCTAGATTTAATAGGGTGGAAACCGCAGGAGGGAGAGATGTTGAGCGAAAGAAGCCCTTGGGGGTGGTTGGGTGAGTGGATGGATGGGAGAGTCGATGATAATTCTCCTCGTCTCAAATTGTCTTCAGGCCTGCTCGGGAGAGTTGAAGACTAAATGAGAGAATGAGGGAATCAACAAAACGAGAGGAGGAGGGGAGGAGGGAGGTTGAAGAGAGGTAGGAGGAGGATAGAGAAGAGGGAAAAGGACTGGGTGAGAGGTACGCGACCAGAGTAGTTTTAACCAACTGTACATTAAGTTAGCTAGGTAGAGTAATGCAGAGCAGCAGCGTAGAGCGAGATTCATGGATCCCATGGATGGATTGGATGGGACCCATCCTTGCTGGGGGGTGAAGGTGGAGAGAGGTCAAGGTGTGTGCCAGGATGTTGGGTGTGCAGCATAAATGAGAATGAAGACCAAAGGTAAAATGTACAGTAATATGCACCTCAGTCAGGCTAGAGCTACTAGGCAAGTTGTGGTGAGCTGCTTCTTGCTGCTTCCTGCCTCCTGCCCCGGGTTGCCTGACCTTGACCTTCCTTGGTTTCCTGGCACGGGTACCGCTTGCGGGTACGCGTTACGCTACTATTAGGTACTGGAGGCAGGTACCGTCAGTACTAGGTAGGTTTCTGCGCGCTGGGCAACGCAACGCAACGCCTGGAGTCGCGGGTGGAGGTACGGACCTAAAGCGGCCCCTGTTAGGAGACCGTCCGAGGAGAGAGGAGGCCACCAGGAGTTGCACACCTACTGGACCCAACCCGTTATCCACCCAGAACAGAGCGGAGGAAATCCAGTCAAACCAAATCCTGGTAGAAGACCGAAACATGAGAAGAAAAAGGAAGCTTCGATTTGCTTTTACAGATCCATGGATTCAATTCAATACCAATCAATAATTCATTTAATAATTGACTTCTCCTGTTTTAGTCTTTTTACTTTTTCCATCTCTGCAAAGGGAGTCTTCATCTCCTCTTTTCTCCTCCTTACCGACTTATCGGGCATCGCCTCAATATCCCAAAAAGCTTCTCTACACTTATTATTACTGCTTTCGCTTTTGCGGGCTGACTGACTTACGCTACTTTGACCTCACCATCCAAGGAACGAACGCTCTTCGGAGGTAGGCAAGTGGTAGTATAGCAGGCGGGGCTTGTCTTGGCTTGGCTTGACTTGACTTGACCTGGGTGTGAACTGCACAGCACAAACTTATCTGCATAGCACAAGAAACGGGGTGTGCAAGGCACGGCAATGTACATACATTACCAGCTTTGGGCGGACGCTAATAAGCTAAGATCCAAGGCTTGACGTGAAGCGCGTGTATCAAGCGTGTGAGCCTCCGCTGGTCCTGGACGGTTTTGTGCCAATTGTGTCGTGTCGTAGCGTGTTCTTGACTCTCGGCTTGGGAAAATACGGCCTAGCTTTGAAATTCAAAGGCAGGGATCCGCGCAGATACCTAGATATGGGCATGGAGACTGGGCGTGTGAGACGGTTCAAGATGCAATATGGATGAATATGAAAAATAAAATAAAAAATAAACGATGTTTGACGATGAGGCGTTGGAACCATGAAAAACGATGCCGATTCAAAAAGAAAGCACTTTAAGACCCGATTCCGGTTCATTCTGGCGGTCATTGATCGGATTGATCCATCACGATTGTAATTACAGTTTCTTATTCATCCGGTTCAGTGATAGAGACATTTGTCTGATACAAGATGCGAAACAATGGCTTATAGACAGGTTCTTGATCATGAATGCAGTAACGCAATTTTGAATTATGTACCGCATCGACTCTATCGCGGAATGGCTGGGGCTTTCAGCATTGAGATTGAATAACCTCAATTTCTCATGCACTTGACCGAGTGATAGGTAAATTATGAGACATTATACTACGTCCGATGAGCTTCAAAATCGAACTCTCCCTCTCCTTCAAGGAACCACGACATATCCCCTTCTTATTTATTTATTTGTTTGTTTGGAACTTCTGCTTCACGGTCGCTTGACGGGCACCAGGCGGCCACAGAAAGCGGCCCATTGTCCTTGTTTATAAGCATTGTACGTCCATTCAATGACGGGACAAAGACCAAGCGGCCCATTGAGGAAGCACTGCGCAGGCTCACCACAGCGAGTCGGCAGACACCAGCTGTAGAGGACCGTCGCATTCACAGTACAGCAAAGCAAAGCAGCATGCAGGTCTTTATCATGCCAACCAAGACAATAGAAAGACATGCTAAAAGAGTATTTAATCACGGTCAGAAGTATCCGGCCTCGTAAACAGCGTCATATTGATCCAGTGTCAACGCACTGACTGGCTGGTTGTAACAGGACGAAATAAAATAAGAAAAGATGGCCAGGGCCGGGCTTAGTCTGATGTAAACGAAACAAGAATCATGAGATGCTTTACTTTGACCATCAGTACTGTACTGTAACCATCTCAAGATAAGGTGACGGATACCTAGGGGGTTGGTTTGAGACGATGTACCAATTATAGCAAGAAAAGAAAAAAGTATAACCATCATCTGATAGAATCTCGCATCAAATCCGTACCTAGCTCGCGAAAAAAGTCGCTGTTGCTCCGGTTGCAAAATGCCTTCAAAACATGGAAGTCTCGTCTTGTACAATGATAGTGTCATGACATGACAAAGACAAAGAAAGGGCTTGCTGCAAGATGGCACACGCTTCTGCACTTGAATGGAGTTTTGGGCTCCGTAACTTGGACAACATGAACAATGTACATGGTCATCAACGAATGGCTGGTCAAGTAAAAAGCCAAGCTGTCGTCCGGAACGAGTCTTGCGTTGCGTTGGTTTGCGTTGCGTTGCCCGGCACAAGCAACCCGCGTACGAGTTAACGTGGAGTAAGTTAGCCTAGCCTATGAACCAAACCAACTGCTACTGCGGCTTATCACCCACAAAGCTTGCAGTAGTGACGGGAACGTGAAGCCATCATCGCGTCCCGTCTCGTCACGTTTCGACTCGACAACCGTGTCGTTCGTTCCTCAATGTTGAAATTCATACATGCCTACCCGTCGCGGTAGTGCGCGACGAGACTTGTATTAATTAGTATAGTGCAGTTTTTGGTAGTGTAGTGACTCTTAGGTTTAAGCAAACACCTATGGATATGGCCTAAACTTGACTTTTATCTCAGACACTCCGATTCCCCAGCCCATTGCTGGTGACGGATGTGGGTTTTTTGAGGCGTTGTCACATAAAAGCCTGGACCTATGGCGATGGCTGTTTTATTGAACTGAAAATGGAAGCCTTCGTACATGTCGCCATACAGTGGCCGGTGTTGAGTTGAGTGCCGCATCCCTACTTGAACCAATCACTTGGCTATGTCGCGCTTCAGTGTCTCGAGGCCAATTAATCATGCATGCATGTAATTATTGATGAGAGGAATACTCTGTAAGGCAGCTCGCTTTGCTCTCCCTCGCATCCTGCGTAATCACATATTTCTCCACAGAGTGTCAGCAGTCATCCTAAAGTTAATACAGGCACTTACTTACTTAGTTAGTACCTTGGCCAGGTACTGTACTGTATTGGAGCTGTAGGTAGCCACTGAAATTACCAGATTAGATTTAGCAGATTGGTATGCCTTTTCTTTCATTGGCTCCTTATTTCTTGTCCACCATCTTATGCTGCTCGCCTTCTAACCTTTGTGAGATACGTTGTGCTGTGCAGCGCAGCTGTCACTTGTACATAACTAGATGCATATATGCATACGTCCCATCCATTGATTATCGGCTTTCTAGCTGGAAACGTCAAGTTTTTTCTTTTATCGCGGTTCCCGTGGTGTTAGTTCATCGGCGCGGTCCTTGTCCTTGTCCTTCTTCTTCGCGTTGCCTGGTTCGAGCTCACGTACGGATACGTCGTTCAAGGTCATGCTCAGGGGTGACGGCCCGGGCGTGATACAGAGCACAGCACCAAGAGTTGTGAGACGTTTGGGTTGTCAGCTCTATGTACTGTACAAGGTCATCAGGAGTGTCGTATCTGTTGGATCTGAAATCTGAGTTTGAGTCTGGGCTGATGAGCTGAGTCTGATTGTCAAGCCCGCTTTGCCCTTGCGTATCATTATCATTCGCTGTATCGCAGTAGTAGTCAAGTTTGCTCTTTCCAAGTCCCCACTTTGAAGACGCCATTCACAAATATGACACTATTCGCATATCCCCTACATAAGCATAATCAACCATTCAAGGAGTTTTTCCTGCAATTATCCATCCCCATGTGAGCTGTCAATCCCTATTATCTCAAGCCTCATCTGTTTGTTCCAGACATGATCCCCTAAGCAATATCAATCTCAGCATCGGGGCTCAAACAAGTGCCAAAAGACGCCACCCCAAGCAAAAAAACTAAAAAAACCAAAGAACTAGCTACTCGTCCTTTTGAACCGATGGGAATCCGGTTGGACCTCATACGCCCATCAGACCCATTCTCATACTACTCCGTATTTGCTCCTACTCCATAGACGATCCCGGATTTCACCAGACCCCCATACATATCATCCATGCGCTGCGGGTATGGTACGGTGGTTTCCTAGTAAAAGGAGGTGCTTGGCGATACATTTTGACATGCAGTAATAAAACGTTGTGATAATTGTAACGAGGCAAGTTAGTCCTTGTTGGTGCGTAGTGGCAGGTCCATAATCAACCGTCATTATACATAGCGCCATGGGAGATGGAGACCTACCGCCGCCCGAGCGACCTGAGGCCAGTACTGTACCTTGGTACGATGGGTTTCGGTTGATTAGTAGGGGTGGGCTATTTGTAGATTGAAATACCGTGCTGTACCTAGTAGGCACATCATGTCACATCACATTGCGTTTCAAGGATATCTATCACCAACAACTTTCTCTGCTCGTCCCTTTTTTTGCCCCCCAAGGATATGACTCCTTTTGAACATGTTTGTCTGATTCATCAAAGTCTAGCTTCACCGAAACTCCCGTTCGCTCATCTTGCCCGTATTGAACGTGCCATGCCTGCCTATCTGCCGCTTCAATTTGCTTCACTGCAAGGGAAGAAGAAAAATGGCACTCTCTCCACCACCTACACTACCTGTCTAACTGCATACGCCGTTCACACATGACAAAAGGCAAAAAAGAGGTTCCCCATGCCCATGCCGAGGGAACCGTAGCTTATGCTTGTAGTGTAATGGAAATGGCACGCATAAGTGGTTAACTGGGTCACAGTCATAATTACCTACATACGTGCCTGTGTGCTAGGAATCTTTGTGAGGATTATGACGCAGTGATGCTGTGCAAGCAAGAGTCAGTTATCACAGTGGAGGTGAGAACGAAAAGAAGAAGAAAAAACTCTACTCTCTAGTGAGTGCAAACCTCCACAAGTTGCCCAGTCGACGAGGGGAAACGGGTTCGAGATGGAGGACCAGAAAGAACCAGTAACGAGTCAGAATTCTTTAGAGGTGGTGTTGCGGGAAAAAGCCTGTCAGCCAGTCATTCAGGGTCCAACATTGACCATCCAGACCAGATATATGTTTACATGTATGCAATTCCATTGTAGCGTAGTTAGTATATTCCGAATGCCAATGTCATATCCTGGCATGATAACGTCTAGACATGATTTCAGCCGCTTTGTACTCTGTGCTACTATCACCCCCGTATTGCAGAGCAATGGCGTATCCATTGACATCACTCTGTGTAAGGAGAAATTGAACTTGTTTGCTTCAAAGTTTCACCAAAGTCAGGAATATTTACTCGCGTGCCATCTGCAGCCAGGCGTGCGTGGATCGTCAAAACCCTCGACTCTTTTACTCGCGACAACGACGCACTAACTAGTTGGATCCTACAGTTATAGCAGACACAGGCACTGCACCGCACAAGCACAAACAGGTACAGACACAAGTACATGCAGACACGCCGAGCTATAATCGGCCGCGATGGACGGACGTGAGCATGAGAGCGAATGGGCCCGAAAGCCGGAAAGCAGTAGCAAGTAAAACTAATAACTACACGTCCAACTTAAACAGTAGCACCCCTTTATTAAAAGACCCCGTCGAGTTCGCGCACCCACGTTATTATAACGCGCCCGCGTCAAATGGCGACGAAGGAGACGCAACGCAAGTTTGCTGGGTACTTGATCAAACCAATGAGACGCCTCAGACGCGCACCTCAACCTTAAGACTGCTTCAATCTCAGCGCATTCTGGGGGGTCGGGACCCAGGTTGGTGGACTTCCATGTCACTGAAAAAGGCAAAACGGAAGATTGAACCCAAGGGCGAACTAAGTTTAGTTTGTTGGCTCACGAACCCTGTAGACTTACATGCAGGAGGAAGTTGGGAGTTTGAGAGACAAAAATCCTTGAGGCAAGCCTCAGGGTATCAGAAGAAATGGCCGCTCGATGTGTGGATGATAAAACTAGTAGGTCAGTTTATGGCATTTAGACTAGAGGCTTAGTTCATTTATTTTTGTAACCTAAAGCTTGGAGGTCATTTTTTCTGCCACCCACTAGGCAGGTATGCTTGGATCTACGGTTATTGGGCGACATGCACAGCCGTTTTGTCTGACGTGCGTCTACGTACATGATACGTAGGTGTACTATGGTATGTTCATTGGATGGCGGGCAACTGTTACGGTTGAGCACGATATACGTAGGTCGCTTAATCTGATACAGAGGGCTTCGGCAAATAATCCACAAGTCTTGGGCTTATCAACGAGATGATGCTCGGCGGCTAATCCATTGAGGCTCAAATATACAATGCTAAGGCCAGGAACACGAGACCCTTGGTGGAGAACGTAGTTTCATCAAAGCGAAACGCTCGTTAATAGGAATGTCTCAGGCTACTATCCTGCACCTAATCATCAATGCTAATGCCACCGACCTCCCTCTAATCCTAACAAGTTTGGAGATAAGAATTCCATGTTGTGTATGTATGTATTACTAAAGAGAGAAAGTGGTGCTTACTTTCTAGTGTGATTCGTCTCGATAGGAATCTCCACTTCACGAATGACTAACTGAGGTGTTCGTCTATGTTGAGTCACCGGCCAAGCAAAATCGCTAGAGAATGAAGTGAATGCCAACAACTACAAGCCACTAGAATAAGCATGCATCCTCATCATGAGCCAGTGCCTGCCTTTAAATGGGAGGGAATAAATAGGCACTTGCCTATCATACCCATAACCATCAAGCCCCGCCATATTTGCTTGTCTATCCAGCTTTACATCAAACATACCTCCTCTTCAGTAGCACATCATGGCCTCTCACGAACAACCCTATGATCCGACTGATACAGAACAAGAAATTGCGTCCAAAGTTAAACACATTCTCGGTGGAACTTGTTTTGCCGCATCAGACCTTCGAAGGCTATCCGGAGGTACGGCGAACTTCATGTATCATGCTACTCTTAAACAGTCATCATCCAAAGATAAATACCAAGATGGTGTCGTGATTAAACACGGGGAGGGCCATGTTGCAATGAATCCATCATTCAAAATATCAACATCCAGATGTGTAAGATGAATGCTGGTAGCATAGATACCCACTCTCTCCAGTTCTAATGTTAGCACAGGCTGTCGAGTACGAAGCTCTTGTTCATCTCACCGCGCTCCCTCCTGTACAAACCTCGTATTGTATGATATCAACTTCCAAGACCTATTACTTCGACCACGACTCCAACACCCAAGTTCAGGAATATCTCCCTCGCGCTCTTTCTCTCAAGGAATACGCTCTTAAGCATTACTCCCCTTCTTCCCAAACACACAAGCCACAATGCGATCAGCTCGGCCACGCTCTCGGAGCTTGGCTTCGTTTGTTCCACGGCTGGAGTCAAGAACCCAAGCAAGCTGCAATGCGGGAGACCTTTGCGGGGAATAAGGACGGACAAGGCCTTAAACACATGATCAATTACCAGCAGCTACTACAGATGGTCGATCAACACCCGGACGTTCTTGGCGATGCAAGGGACGTTCTCCAGGGTGTCAGCGATCTAGCGGCTGGGGAGCTTCTAAATGAAACAGATCTCTATCCCATTCACGGCGATTTCTGGACTGGAAAGTGAGTTTCGACAGTGTAACATTGGTGGCTATTCTCATAAACTAACAATTGCCCAGTGTCTTGATTTCAGACGTCCCTGTAACAGTTAGTGATCGTGTCTCCATCCGCGTTGTCGACTGGGAGCTAGCTCAGCTCGGTGTTCGGCCTCTCGATCTTGGCCAGTTCATCGCCGAGCTCTGGTCGTTAAAGCTGTACAGGAACGTAGATGCTGGCGAGTGGCTTATCCGGGCTTTTGCTGCTGGTTACGGTTTAGTAGACGATAACTTCGCCTACCGTACAATCATTCATGTCGGTGTTCATCTCATTTGCTTTGGGCGTTTTTGGTCTACGACGCCAGAAGAATTGAGCGGTGATGAACAGCAGCATTTCATCATGTACCGCATAGGCAAAGAAGTTATAACCAAGGCCTGGAGCAGAGATCGAGAGTATTTCCGAGGACATCTTCTCGGCTGTTTGTTCGGTTAACTTGGAGCTGTGCATCAGCGACTCGCAATTCACGGCCTTGATAAGGCTCTAGGAGGCTAGCAATTTATGGATAGAGGCCAACTTTTGCCGTCCTTGTATTTTGGTCATGATGATCCATACGTCGTGTAAGTGAAGACATGCCAAGACTACATGGCTCATTAGGAGCCTGACACCCATAATGTCAAAATACAGTAGTATATCCAGTTACAAACATTACATATCTGTAAGTTCCATACATGATCTCCTTCAATAGCATTTCTTTTTTTCAAACGGATATTGCGGGTTGTGCTCGCTGTCAAGTGTCATGAGAATTAGTTCTAGTCAACTGTGTATGGTCAAGTGAGGGCGGCGAAAATTTCAACTTTTCACAAATTTGACTCCAGCACACAGTTGGTGCCCGATACAATTACTCACCACTTAAAACAACTTGTTCCTTGATACTTGAGCATAAATCATCCAACAGACAATTCCATATTGTACCCTCAACAACGACCGTCTTTCTCTTCAAAACGCCAACCCCGCGCTCAACATCCACCCTGTACAATCCACCAAACCCATCTTGCTCTTCGCACCTAACTACGATGCCCGCTTCGGACGTCAGCCGGCCTTGTAAGAGGTGCAAGGCCGAAGATGCACCCTTTCGTCTACGGACAGATCCGACGTGTCGGTGAGTCATTTAAAATCACCTCTCTCATGAATCCTTATGATGTTTTGTTCCTCATACTGATGAGTGAGTCAGCGATTGCTACATTCAGTTTGTCACCTACAAACTGAACAGACGCCTTGGTGCCCTCCATAAAGATACTCGCTCGTCAAAGGCGCTCACTACTCGGAGACATCTGGCTGGCTTGTCCTTTGGGCCTTCATCAAGTGTCCTAGCCCAAATACTCAGTGAGCAAGCTCGCCACCACTCCGAAAATAAGGCATCATCCCCATACGAGCCTGTCATTGTTCACATTGATACGGATTTATCACTTGTCGAAGGAGAATCTCCTGCCCAAAAGCTACTCGGCGAATACCGTCGTGCGTTTCCTCACGCCACCTTCGAATGTGTTCCTCTCAAGGATGTCCTGTCTGTGAAGAGTATCGACTGGTCGGCTCTGCCCCTCGATGCTGGTACCCCTGACGAAGATCCGTCTGCTCGTCTTCAACGACTCTTTGACGCCTTGCCTACACTCACCGCACGTAGTGATGTCCTTCGCCTGCTTATTCGTCACCTTCTTCTTCAGAAAGCTCAAGACTATGCATGCACAGCGCTCCTCTTGGGCCACAGCACTACAGCACTCGCCGCGTTGACACTATCAGAGGTTGCTAACGGGCGAGGGTTCGCAGTTCCGATCCAAGTTGCCGATGGTATGACTACTGTATGCACGTACGAGACAGTTGAGGGCGGTGCCGCACAAGAGACTAGCCGACTCGAGTTCCCGGTCTACTACCCCCTGCGCGAGATCTTTCGCAACGAGATGAAACAGTATATTGATCTTGTACCCTCGCTAAAGGAAGTTGTTCCTGTCGATCCGGCAGGTATGAAAGCCGGGAGCAGCGTCGTCTCCCATAAGGATTTGAGTATCGAGGAGGTGATGGCACGGTACTTTGACAGTGTCGAAGAGGGATACTCTGGTATTGTTGCTAACGTTGTGCGTACGGCTGGAAAGTTGGAGCGAGTTCCTGGTAAGACTTTCTGTGGGAGCTGTGGCATGTCACTTGATGCTGAGGGCGATTCGCGATGGGCGGGCGAGATAGGCGACGACCCTGGAGACGGACCGGGCGCAGCCGGTGCAGGCCGTTTATGCTATGGCTGCAAGAGGTCGATTCACGGGTAGAATATGAGTGCAATTACAGGCATTGGTATGAATACCTGTTCACACAAACATTGAATGTTCTGTATAACATGCTGTCTATCGTGACTTCAAAAAAAAAAAAAACCCCATATGCGCCACGCCGCCTTTTGGTTCCCAACAACTTATGACCTGGGTGGAGTATGTTCCAATCGATCGTCCTGCCTAGATGACCGCCCAAATGTGTACCTGGAATATTTTCTCCCTTTCGTCGCATACGAAAGTGATCCATAGTTTCATGCATGCTAGTTACTTTACCGCCCATTTATGTACGTCTACTCTTCTCGATTTCTGTCCAATTTTCGTTCTAGGTTGCCATGTCCATTCTGCTAGGGAGAATACGACCCTCAATCTTGCGTACAAGCTTGTTGGTCTGTTCAGCTAAGCTGAGAGTAAGGATCGTGTGAGGTAGAATTCGTGCAAGGTGAGGGAAGAATCCTTTGTACAGAGCGAAAATACCCTCAGAACGGATGGTTTTTGTGAAGCAGTCGGCGGCGCTTGTGTAAAGGTTGCCATTTTGATTATACATACGGGACATGATAGTATCTATTTTAAGATGGTTAACGGATAGAGCAAGCACTGGTTTAGAGGGAAGACTTACCAGGAGGATGCATCACACAGCAGACGACAAACCCGCTTATAGCGCTGGAGGCCAGATGCAGGCCAGGGCCCTCCTCCATACCAAGATGCCGAACCAGACGGCGTTTTGCGAAGAAGTATGTGGGAAGCTGAACAGAGCTACCGAAGGCAGTTCGGATCATAGCAGCTTGCACACCACGGTAGAGACCACCAATGCCCTCAGTACTGTAAATAGACTTGAAGCCATGCCATGCGCCCGTATAATGGTGTTGGGTACCGACCGGTCTGAATTTGGAGAAACTCTGGAGACGGGTCTTTACAAGGAAGAATGGACTGCCAGCCGCGGCACCGATAACTCCCGAAGCTGCACCGCAGAACATGTTGATGCCCAGATTTTGGGCATTCCCATCTTTGAAGATCAATTTCGCCAGCGCATTGCGCATGGGGTCATAGAAACCCAGACGGCAGCCATTAAGGAGAATTTGATAGATGTAGGCAGCGCCGATACCGCGGTAAATTTTCCTAACTCCCTCGTTGCGTACAATGACGCTCACGCCGTGGATCGGTCCTCTGTAGTGGTGAGGTTGGTGGCCCTTATTCTGAAGTTCGCCTTGCAACTGCATGCTATTGGAAATCCACATATTAGTCATGGGTTCCAATTAAGTCGCGAGACGTTAGGAAGCCTCAAACTTACCGAATCTTGACTGTTTCAAACGGATGTGTCGCGGTTACAGCGCCGCAGGCCGCGATGCCGCCAGCGATGAAAGCGCTGTCGTCATAAGGTCAGCGAAAGAACGGGGCCATAATGGGAATATTCAAAGAATAAGCGCGAGCATTTGACAAAAGCTTACCCAACGGTGGTCGACATGGCCCCGAGCTCTCCAAACACGAGGAGGTGGCTGTCGATTGCGAGTCTAAGGATATATAAAAGGCAAAAGCTGGGACGGTATTATGTCCCTAAAGGGTCGGAGAGCTCGGGCAAGAGAGCTTATCTCAACAATCGGCAACTCGACAAAGGTTAAGAACAAAAGACGAAAGGTTGTTTGAGTAAAGTTCGAGAATAAGAATTTGGGAGCGTGGAAAAGAAGGGTTTCACTCCGTCACCAGCGGCTTCGGACCCAACCTTACCTAGTAGTACCTATAGCGGCGCGGAAATTGTCAGCGTACATATAACTGAGGTACCACTTCCTGAGCGCGCCAAAAAGGTACAACTTTTCTAGGTAATAATAAATGGAAACTATGGAGTCTCTGTACGTCCCTGGGCATAGGTAAATATATAGATTATTGGGCTTTTTAGGTGCCCTAAACAAGTAGTAGTACGACGCCAATTCTGACTCGGGATGTATTGTCAACTACCTGCTGCTACTAACATGTTTACTTATCCTCGGCCAAGAGCTCATAAAACTATAAGCCGGTAGGATCCATCGAATTTGTAATGCAGCAAAATCTGGGTGTCTGCAGCAGCATTAACTTCATGGAATTTAGCTGCTTCTTTTGTCCTACAAGTATTTCGACATGCCGACGTCGGCGGCCATTTTTCGCGGGGAGAGCTGCGGGTCCTTGCATCATTCAGTAGGGCCGCTGTGCAACCCCTGGATGAATGAACAAGCAAGCGATGTGATTTGCTGAGATGACGATCTTTTAGTTTATGACGCTAGGGCTAAAGGGACATAATGGAATATATCCTTTCTTTTCCTTCCCATGGAGCGGCTTTACGGTTTGCTACGGCTCGCGCGTTTATATGTGCCGTCGCCGAATCTAATCATACCGAGGACATGGATAATAGTAGTTGTTTTTGGAATTGATACATGTACCTACCTAGGTAGGGACTGTTTCATAGAAACGTGACCTAATTTTAAAGCTTGGGTCATTAAGATGCCCATATCCTACTACATAGTAAGGTAGGTACTGATGTAGGTAGTAGTTTTCGTGCAGGGCCAGAGACACTGGAAGAGAACCTAAGATGGACACTTTAGGTTTGTCTGGACGCCTTTGCGGGCAGGTACGTACCTTGAGGCTTCGCTGCACCCCGCAAAAAGTGCACCCCTCCAGCTTAGAGAGCTTGGTTGCAAAAGATCCATTTCCCATCACAGAACATCAATTTGAGTTGAACACCAAATCGAAATCGCGGTCAACAGCATCCTCACCCAACACCACCAGGCATATAAATTTGTCATATAACCTGAGCCTAGTATCTGTAAACGATTAGGCCACTTTTATCATAACCACTTGCGACACTTTGCGACCGAGTAATCGACAATCGCTAACCTACGCGGACGGCTTTGGCTTTGTTTTGGAGATTTCGGTATCATTCAATAGGCCGTCACTTCGCACATCTACTCATCATGTCTTCGACACCCATGGATATAGATCGTTCCAATACACCAAATGGAGCATCGCTTAATATTCACCGCACCATTGGAACTACTGCTTCAGTCTCCAATCTGTCCGATGTCATAGGCAACTTTCGACCTACTAAGGTAAGCTCAGCGCCCAAGGCACGATAAACAATAGAAACGAATCCAACCAACTGACTTGTTGCTCGCTCCATACAGCTCTTCCGACGTGATGACATCAAGGACAACCGCCCACAGCCCCATATACTATCGCTCGATTACGACGACGAAGGCGAGTTTGTTATGGCGTCAGCCAGCGACGAAACCATACAGATTTACCATGTCAAAGAAGGTCGCCATGATAAGAGCCTGGTTAGCAAAAAGTATGGAGTGAAGCTTGCCAAGTTCACACATACAAATTCGAGTATCATATATGCCAGCACAAAACAAAATGGTGGGACATTTGTTACCGTAGACCAACCACCAGAAAGCTTGCTAACCATCGTGACCTAGATGCCATTCGATACCTCGCTACGCACGACAACTCCTTCATCCGGTACTTTGATGGCCACGAAGGGCCTGTGACATCGCTGGCTGTCCACCCTGGCAGCGACAATTTCATATCATGCTCCCAGGACAACACCGTGCTTCTATGGGACACACAGACCAAAAACTACCAGGGCAAACTCTTCCTTCGATCGCCCTACCTCGCTGCGTATGATCCTTCAGGGACAGTGTTTGCTGTGGCTTGCGTCAGCAGCGGCACAGTTCTGCTCTATGACGCACGAAACTACGACAAGGCTCCTTTTGCGACAGTCGACATTGTTGAACAGTGTAGAAAGGTAGATTCGCAATGCCTTAACAAGGGATGGACAACACTAGAGTTCTCCAACGACGGCAAATCACTACTAGTTGGAACTCGTGGCAATGGCCATTTTCTACTCGACGCCTTTGAGGGCACACTCAAGGCATATCTTCACAAACCGAACGGTGGGACTCGGCGGTTGGCAGTTGGAGAGGCGGCACAGGCCGGCGGCGATGCGACCAACGTCGAGAGCAGCGGCGAGTGCTGCTTTGCTCCAGATGGTCGTTATGTTCTCAGCGGCTCCAAGAAGGACGTCTTGGTCTGGGACACCATGGCTGCTCCAGACGATAACAAAGTGCTGGAACCAAGCTGGACATTGCCTGATAAGAGAGAGGCTGCCGTCTTGGCTTTCAACCCACGGTACAACTTTTTCGCGACGGCGGACCAGGAGCTGTTGTTTTGGCTACCTGATCCTCATGCCTAAGCATGGCGCAAAATGTATAGTCTATACTGGAACATTGCATAGGTAGGTACTAAGGTATTGGAAGATGAGAACCATTTGTATTTATATTATTTGGAGTAAACAATAGATACCCCTGCATTATCGTAAAACCGTTACAAATGGGTGGACAAAAAGGCCAAAGTTCACCAGACAAAATTATGTTGCCCTCGGTGTATTGTATTTTTTTAAGAAAAGGCTGCCAGTAGGAAGCATAGGAGACGGAAATAGTAGATAGACCAGTCATCAGGGTATCAGGAAAATAGGCCGCTCGGAGCATAAAAGACGAAACAAGTAGGTCAGCTTATGCCACTTAGATCAGACTCCTCTGGTTACTACTTAGTAGTATTCATTCTCATACCCTAAAACTTAGAGGTTAACTTTTCCATTACCTACCTGGCTGCATTACCATGTTTTTCTTAGAGCACGGCAGGGCCAGGGCTCAATTTGGCTCATAATGCGTTCGATGGACCCTGCTTTGTCTGGTGTAGATTCTATGTAGGCAGCTGCGCAGGCAGATGTCAAGCGTTGTCCATTCGTCCAATCCCGTCCCTTTCTTCCATCAGCTCAATGACTTGGCTTGCTTGGGATACAGGTTCTTTTCTTTATCACTCTGGAAATAAATATAGGACATCTGCACGGCAGCACATTTCTCTTCGGCATATACATCATCATACTTTGTCATTAGCCATTACAACAGGGACGAAGTCGGTATTAGGCTTTGAAAATCACGTACAATCACCAAATACTACAAAAATGAGCGTAACATATATGCGCTTGGAAGGTAGGTCACATAAACCCATCAAACTACAAGTGATTGTTCTAACCGGGCACGAAACAGGGCTACCTACAGAGATCAAGGGCCTCATACTGGACGAAGTTTCATTGCTGCCAAACCCTTACAGCAATCTTCTCAATTTGGCACAAACGTGCAAACAGCTTTCCAGCCATGCCCTTTCTCAGCTTTACCTCAAGGACGTCAGAGACTCATTGGGAGTTGACCCTGAGTCAAATATGCCCCTGAGTCTTCAGTGGGCTTGCTGGTTCGGAGTCTTGGAAGCAGTCAAAATGTCGTTAGAAGGTTTACCAAGAGCTGGCGTGGATATCAAGCGCAAAATCAACCAGCCTTTCGAAAACGGAAACCTCTACAACTTGCGTTATAAGGTGGTGAAGAAGAGGGGGCCTTCTGG
Source organism: Fusarium armeniacum (assembly GCA_013618295.1). NCBI lineage: Eukaryota > Fungi > Ascomycota > Sordariomycetes > Hypocreales > Nectriaceae > Fusarium > Fusarium armeniacum. The sequence continues at coordinate 23,911 of JABFER010000201.1, read as the reverse complement.
TCCAGCTTATGGATACTTGCATTGGGGGAGCCGAAGCGGTCTTTTGCATCTGGCGTGCTTGCGCGGAAACACAGCTATTGCCGAATTGCTCATAAACAGTGGCGCTGACCCAGATGCCCCAGATGGAAAGGGCCTTCCCCCATTGGCCTATGCATTGAACGAGGACGTGGTAAGTTAGTTTTCTAAGACTTAGGAGGCCAGATTTTCTGTTACCTGGTTACCCATTGGACACTTAGATAAGTGCTAACAAGTTGCAAAGGTCAAGTTTCTCATCAAAAAGGGAGCCGATGTCAACGTGACTCACGGTTCAGACGAAACCGCGTTATGCCATCTCATATCCTGGGGCCCAAAGGATGAGTGCGATTGGCAGGAAGAGTTCAATATACCTCGCGGTGGTGGTGCCCTCAACCCATCAGACATTCGCCAAGACCAACTCAGTGCCATCCGCTATCTCATCCTCCATGCGAACGCGGATATTTATGCAAACAGAATCGACAGAGTTAGCCCTTTACGCATGGCCATACTGACACGATACACTGAAGTCGTCCAAATTCTTTTGGAAGCTGGTGCTTCGCCAAATCCACTTATCATCGCGACGAACAGCAAGAGACTCTTACTGGTGGATGCTCTAGGATCGAGCCACAATCAACACATTGTGAAAAAGCTTCTAGAGTTTGGGGCTGAGGCTGACCTCGATCAAATGCCTGACCACAGTCTCACCAAATTGGAGGGCGACCAGCTTCCTATTATGCACTTTACAACACCAGGCAGTAATCCACAATATGCGAAACAAGAAGCTGATATGGCAGAAATCATCTGCAAGAAGATCAAGCACTTCGACATGGTTATCGACGGGCATACGCCGCTATGGCACTACGTGAGGCAAGGACGTATAGATATTGGCCGACTTTTGATAAAGCATGGCGCAAGTCCGCAACTAGCAAATGTTGAGGTTCTAGATAATGTCCTAGAGCTGGTGGCAAACTGAGATATACTTCTTCTCTTTAGGTTATGATTATGAATAGCCTCAAATGTTTTATGTTAGTAGCATCAACTGACTTAATACGGGGTAATTTCGTCTCCTATGCTTCCAGCGGCCAACTTTTCTAATATCCTGAGGCCCCCCACGGCCAAGGTGTGGTGTTGAGGCGCTACCTATCTGTACCTACATGGATAGGTTAGTACCTAACAAGCCTCCCCTCACCGAGCCCCACCATGGTCCATTATCACCTTTCAACCTCAATCAACTCTCCACACCTAGACAGCGTACGACATCGCACCTACTGGCGTCAACGCTGGATCCCCCAAAGTATAATTTGTACCACATCCACTAGAAAGCAAAGCGAGAACATTTCTTACAGTAAGGGAAGCGTGAATATCATTGCGCATCTTCCCTTTTCCGAGCCGCAATCCGCCAGCACACGACCACAAGCTTCAAGATCTCGACAACGATATCATACAAAACTCGTCAACATGGTGTACCTCAAGACAAGCCAGGAATGGCTCGACCAATCCATGGCGCTACTGGAAGCCCGACCCTCAACTGTACGTTCTCGCGCCGATCGCACAGTTGCGCAATCAGTCAACTAACCACCACAGACACAAATCACCACATCATACAAGCTCAAACCTGGCCCAACACGACCTGATGCCGACGGCGACACACCCGTAACCAAGCCCCCGCGTGGCGCCCTAGTACTCAAGGCATTCGATCCTATCAGCGGAGTCACGATTAAGTACCGTACCGCAAAGGCTCAGGAGGTAACTCGTCTTATCCACGCCTCGCTGGGTCGTCTGGGTCGAAGTCAGGCTGCTGTGCCAGATGTGCCAGAGGTGATGATGGCAGATGCCGAAGGTGCAGAGGAGGCACAGGCCGCCACGTCCACACCGCAGGCGGCACAAGGGGGCGGTGGCGGCGGGAAGAAGAAGAAGAAGGGCAAGAAATAGGACAGTGAGAAGTGATTTCCATCAAGAAAGTGATTTAGCGGGGAGAATATTTGGGATTTGGTGGAATTGTCCTGAATACCAGAACTTGGGTTGACTTCCGAAACCAACGTTGCAAACATCAATAAAAAGGAATTTACACTACCTTGACAACGTGGTGAGTTGAAGTCACTGTTTGGCCTTGGTTCACATACCAGCAAACGACTAATCCCTATCCGAGTCACGACAGCACTGAATATGTTCACAAGCCACTAGTGTTAAAGTCACTAGTATCAATTCACAAGGGAATACAATAGTTATAACTAATCTAATCAATTCATCTCTATCTAGAAGAGTGCTATAATATCATCATCCATCAGCACAATTAATCCATCAATGCTGTTTTCATCCACCCAAGTCAAATCCCTGAAACGCCATGTCGATCCGTGCAAATCCATCTTCAGGATTCCAAGTATGATCGTGACCTTGCCAACCGTAAAAAATTAACCAAGCATTGCTGCCCCGAGGCTCATCTCAAATGTACAACGAAGTAAAACAGGGTATATGTTCATATGTTCACGTGCCCATGAGCAACTGCCCGGGCCAAAAGAAAAGGAAAACGACGAGACGAGACGCTTAGAAGTCATCGTCAAAGGTGAAGTCGCCTCCGTTTTCGCCCTTGGGTGCCTCCTCTTCGTCAGCCTTCTTGTTGGCACTGTGGAGAACACCAGCCTTCTGGTAGTCGGCAACACGCTTCTCGAAAAAGTTGGTCTTGCCACCAAGAGAAATGTTCTCCATGAAGTCGAAGGGGTTGGTGGCCTTGTACACCTTCTCGTTGCCAAGAGCGACGAGCAGACGATCAGCGACGAACTCGATGTACTGCTTCATGAGGTTCGAGTTCATGCCCAGCAGAGCACAAGGGAGAGCCTCAGTAAGGAACTCCTGCTCAATGGTAACGGCATCGGTGATGATGTCCTGGATCATCTGCTTGCTGGCACGTCCCTTAAGGTGAGAGTGGAGGAGGCAGGCAAAGTCAGTGTGAAGACCCTCGTCACGAGAGATGAGCTCGTTAGAGAAAGTCAGACCGGGCATGAGACCACGCTTCTTGAGCCAGAAAATGGAAGCAAAGGCGCCGCTGAAGAAAATACCCTCAACAGCAGCAAAGGCAACAAGACGCTGGGCAAAGGAAGAATTCTTGTCCTGGATCCATCGAATAGCCCAATCAGCCTTCTTTCGGATGCAGGGAATGGTGTCAACGGCGTTGAAAAGGTAAGTTCTTTGAGCAGGCTCCTTGATGTAGGTGTCAATGAGAAGGGAGTATGTTTCGGAGTGGATGTTCTCCATCATAATCTGGAAACCATAGAAGCATCGAGCCTCGGGGATCTGAACCTCGCCGCTGAATCGCTCAACAAGGTTCTCGTTGACGATACCGTCAGAGGCGGCGAAGAAAGCAAGAATGTGGGAGATGAAGTACTGTTCGTCTGCTGTCAGGCGGTTGTTCCAGTCGTGAAGATCCTTGGAAAGATCGATCTCCTCGGCTGTCCAAAAGGAAGCCTCTGCTTTCTTGTACATTTGCCAGATCTATTAAATGTTAGCATGCTGGTTTAGTGGGGCACCACTTTACGCGTCAAAACGCGTCACTTACCTCATGGTACTTGATGGGGAAAAGAACAAATCGCTGGGGATTTTCTTGAAGGAGGGGCTCGTCGGCTTCCTCAGCCTTAATGCCGGAGGCAACGGCGGTCTTGGGCTCCTCTTTGGTTTCCTCAACGATCTTTGTCTTCAGCTCGGTGATATCGGTGGTCTGGTTGAGAGGCTCGTTTTCCTTGTTGGCAGCACCGAAGTCAAGCTTCTTGACAGGGGACTCCATGTTGAAGTTCTCAATTGCGGAAGCAGCCTATTAATCGAGGACGTTAGCGAGGAATTCAAGCGCAACTGTAATCGACATCACATACCTGCTTCGAAGGAGTCATTTGCGCAGCCATTGTGGTATATATGAGTGTCAAATCAAGGAGAAGAGACAAAATATGATCAGAGTGATATAGAAACAAGACAAAAGGGTTTGTGCTTGCGTTGAACTCGAGGTCAAGTGGTGATGGTTGCGGTGGTGATGGTCTGGTCCAAAGTAAAGAATGGGATGAAGGCGACGGGCTTTTGTATAAGCCTGGATACGCTGTCACGTGTAGTGGAGCGCGTCGCGCTGGGCAATACGCGGTGGATACAGCAATAGCGGGCCACTTTACTGCGCTGGGTATCACTGCGCGTCACTGGGTGAACCAGGGGCTTTCGGCGCATCCAAGACGCTAGCGCTCGAGCTGGTACCATGAGAATTTCCAGCCACCAGGATCATTGAAGCAAATCTGGTCAAGGGGGACGCGTAAAGACGCGTTCTGGGCGGGTTCACGGTCGTCTTTGGTATGGCTCCAAGTCTATTCTTTGCGTTTTTCACCAGAACACTCCACTATCCCTGTGCGGTACCTGCTTCATGGCAGGGAGTGATGATTCAGGCTTTGTCAGGGTTAACGTCATGATCGGATATTTGTCACTCAGCACGCTCTACGGAGTATTCTGTGCAGTTCGATTCTAAGGCCCATACCTCGTCTCGCATTGTTAGGCCAATGCATGCGGGATGGGATGCATGATAGTGGTGTGAGATGGGATTTAACTGAGCTCATGAGATCATGTTCAGTCGACGGTAGATGTCATGATGAGCTTCAGCAACACTATCGAGACGCAATTGATGTACAGAAAAGTCTGCGTGTTCAAAATTTAGCTCAATAGGTATCACTGTCATTGTCAATCTTCCGTCGATCCCTTCCTGCTTCCAAGGGTGAGGAACGCGTTTCTGGGGATACACACCGCGTCCTAGCTTAGGCCCTGAATCTGACGTTACCAGCATGGATCTATTTGATGCGCCTTCTACTCCTCGATCTCGCCTGTCCAACCCTTTTAAGTTGTAACGAAATTGGAAATGGGCCATCAATTAGGGTGATTTAGCCATCTAATGAAACTCATCCAGAACGAAACAAATCAGATCCTTGAACCATAGCCTTGTTCTTTTCTTTGTGGCTCCGTCATCTGTTGCTTGGACGATAAAATGCCAAGTAAAATTATCAGATCTCGTTCTCTAATTTGATTTGAGGAGATCTAAGCTCCGTGCTCTTCTGAATCCACTCTATTTAATCAATCAAGCAGGGTCATGACGCCTCAGCAAAGTTCCATACTGCATATACATATATACATTATTCGTAGACAACATGATAATTAATGAAACACGACTCCACGTTCCCATCATGCAAAGTATAAGGTACCGCACTATACGAGGTAATTCACCACGTAATGAGTATTCCTGACTCACGAGCGTCCACCATCCCTCACTGCTAACTAACCCTCTCGTCCCCTTTGCCGTGAAGATAAATCCGAATCACCGAGTTTAGCGTCGTTCCCTGCGCGGCGATCTTTGGCGTCGAGCTCCACGCTCAGCTTCCCCTGTTTCGATATCGTCCGGCCGGGCTCTGCTGCGACCGAAGAATCCACGGCTCTCGCGAACTCGCGCCGGTACCGGCTCGACAGGGCGATCATTACGACGGCGATCCTGGCTGCGGCTGCGGCTGCGTTGACGACGGTCTGACATGGATGGATTTCGCGATGGTGGGTTTGAGATGTACTCGGGCGGATCTTGCGCTTGAAGGCGATCAAATTCTTCCGCTTCGCTGGGATCAATGACCGGTACCGGCAATCCGCTCTTCTTTAGGTTCTTGCGTCCCTCTTCTCGTAGATGGGACTCGAGAAGCGCAGCATTGCGAGTATTGCACTTGTACGCTGCATCTACCAGGTCGCCAGCAAAAGGAACAAGTCCGACGACAAAATCGACCAAAATGTTGAACATCATTTTGCCCTTGATCGCTGTGGGCAGTCCACCATCGACCTTCATGCACGTTCTCATGACCAGAAGTGCGAGTAACATATCCAAAACATCGCCAATTCTTTTGAAAACGGTGTTAGTATCTGGCCATCATTCAAATTATGGAATTCAACTCACGCAGGAACCAGTCCTATAACGCTGCCCCAGCCGAAACGGACGCCAAAGCAACTGAATAGACACAGATCCAGCCGATAAGCTCGACGCTTGACCTTGGTCAAGACCTTGGCATCATTATCGGTAATGCCTGGAGGAAGAGCCTTCTTGCGCTTCTTTACTTTGCCGGTAGGTTTTCCATCCAGACGAGTCGCGGGGACATGCTCAAAGTAAGGGTCCTGCGGATAATGGGTTAGTCCTATAAGTTGTAAAGTGGTGAGTTAGTGCGTGTATACCTCAGTTCCGAATTTGTTCGCGACAGTTTCCCCCAAGATCTTCTTGGTAACGAGCTTTGTGATGATTGAAGTCATATTGCGCCAAATGCGTCGCTTCACTTAGTAGAGGCCGTTGCTATAATGGCCAAGAAAATGCAGATTCCTGGTCTTATTAATATTGTTGTGGTGGAGCTTGGTAACGACAAAAAGACGATGAGGTAAGAAATTACCACTATCAAGAATGTCACTGCTTGAAGTTCCGAGATGGAGGATGGCAGGCCAAGACAATGAACAGGCGCCTTTCTTTATATGGAGGTGGAACAACAGAAGTCTTGAACGGATCACCAGCCTTTAAGCTTTGAGTTATTGGACAGGCTTGCCGTGCGACTGGTCAATTACCTGTTTCCAAGTATTTATGATCCGTAGCCAGCCACGGTTGAGGGAGCCCGTTTGGTCATTGAGCGATGATGTAATGCTGGCGACCACCCGAACTCCTGGAACCCTGTAAAACTGGCGTCGTGTTTTAGCTTACAGGCCTCTTTGGGTCTGGAACATCACCTATTTCATGCTACATGGCTCAACAAAACCTGCTCAGCTGCTACTACCATGTCGATCCGTATGTGCTGGCATAGGTATATTGTGGTGGCAATAAGCAACGTTTGAAACACGCAACGGACATTTACAGTTTGGCTCATGATCAGATGCCGTCGTGCACCGCCACACTAGATGAGCCCATCTGTGGCGACTGTTCTCAACGACATGTGGCTCAGCCAGCTGCTAGCTCGGACACTATGAACTGGGTGAAGCAGTTTAGTAGCTTTGCACCTACCCCAGCAGCTTGGATTAGTACCTAAGGCGTGAATGAGTTATGGGTCTTTGTTCTGGCTGACCTGACTGTGATGTTGTCAAACCTGACAACAACACCAACAAATCACATTTGAAATCGAACATTTCCGGCCCTTGCACCGCCGCTTCGACCCCGCGTGTCAAAAAGAGACGTTGCCTCTTAATCGTCCAGTGCAAAAGGCAATTCAACACATCCACAACGAAACGAAAAGAAGCGAAGCATACCGTTGACTCAAACTAAGTGACCGCTCGCGTCTTTTTTCGCTTGTCGCAGTCGTCCTTTTGCGTCATCTTGGCTGTCGCACCTCAAACATGGTCAGCTTGCCTTCGCAGCTACGTTCGCATTATTGTCTCGCAAAGTCTTGAAAAGGACTAAACAAACAAACAATAAAACCTGAGAAAACAACAACAATCAATATTTGCATCTTTACAATAGCATGAGCCGAATGATCCTGCCATCATGTCTGGAACACAAATGCAGTTAGAGGATTGTATGTGCTGTGTTGGTGGGCGCTGCGCAATCGCGAGCATGGACTAACACAACCGACATAGGGCTGGACGACCTCTGCGTCCGCTTCATTATCAACCTTCCCCAAGAGGATCTCTCCTCCGTTGCTCGAATATGCTTCCAGGTCGAGGAAGCCCAATGGTTCTACGAAGATTTCATCCGTCCGCTGGATCCGACTCTACCTTCCATGACGCTACGTACTTTTTGCCTTCGAATCTTTCAACACTGCCCCTTGTTAGCCAACTTTTCCGTTGAGAACCACACCAAAGCGTTTGAGGAATTCTTGGAGTACAAGACTCGCGTCCCAGTACGAGGTGCTATCATGCTAAACGAGGCCATGGACTCGACAGTTTTGGTCAAGGGATGGAAGAAGGGTGCCAACTGGAGTTTCCCGCGAGGAAAGATCAACAAGGATGAGGACGATTTAGATTGCGCCATCCGAGAAGTCTACGAAGAGACCGGACTTGACCTACGAGCTGCGGGCTTAGTACCGACCGAACATAAACCCAAGTACATTGAGATTGCGATGCGTGAGCAGCACATGAGGCTTTATGTTTTTCGCGACGTTCCAATGGACACAGTCTTTGAACCGAAAACCCGTAAGGAAATCAGCAAAATCCAATGGTACAAGCTGTCAGACTTGCCAGCTTTTCGTCGTAAAAACGGCCAGTCTAACGATGCGATTGCTACTCCCAACGCCAACAAGTTTTACATGGTTGCACCATTTTTGGTGCCTTTGAAAAAATGGGTTACGTCGCAGAAAAAGATGGAAGCACGAAAAGCAGCGACCGTCCCGCACAGTTATGGACCGATTACCGAAGCGGTGTATGAGGATGAGGCCTGGAAAACAGACACTGGGGCTGAAACTGCGGACCAAGAACCGGCAATAGAGACGCTCGCAGGTGCTACACAAGAGCTGCAGCGATTATTGAAGGTCCAACCTCCGACCCAAGGTTTGCAAGGAGGTCCTGCCCCTGTCCAACAGGATAAGGGAAGTGCCTTGCTTTCTATTCTTCAAGCAAAGGATGTTCCTTCAGGCGACGTCCCTCAGCCCGCTCATCAATATCCGCATACTCCTCTGGATCTAACGGTCCAGAACGCACTCCAGCCTCATACACCACACCACCACAACCAGATGCCTTCCATCAACGCTCAGCAGCCCCCGCCGTCATTTCCCTATGCGCCACACCAAACTGCTCAGTGGAATGCGGCTCCTAGACAGCAGGCAAGCTATCACCAGTCATATGTTGATCAATACCCTATGCAAGAAGGCCAATATAAGAGCAACCAAGCACCGTTGGTTCACCCCCAGCCCTTGCCTCCCCAGGTAGAGAGAGCTGTTTTCAACAGAAGCGCGTTCCAAGATGTAAACCAAACCAATTACAGCTCAGGACCTGGTCAATTCATCAACCAACAGCAGCCGCAACATGGACACGCCGGCCAAATGCCATCACAAGTTCATAACCCAGCCCAACAGTCAAGGCAGCAACCATTGACTGGTCAGTCAATGGCTCTTCTGAACGCATTCAAGGGCGGAAATGCTTCACCTCATCCCCATCAGAAGCCTCAGCAAGTGCCACTCCCTCACGGTTTTCCAGTACAGAACCAAGCGCCCGCATATGGCAACTTTGGTGGGAACCAAGCGCAACAGCAGAACCCACCTCAAATCTCCTCACAAGCGGTTGCCCTCAGTGGAGGTCAAGATCGCACTGGGCCAAGTCCCAAAGAGCTAGCTGGGTCAAAGGTCGGACCAGCTGCTAATAACCACCGCTCTGCTTTGTTGGGCATGTTTCGTAAGGATGACCAAAATCAGCCTCCTACTCAGTCACCCAACGCTATTGGACAAGCTGCTACAGGCAGTATGATGAGCGAACTCTTGCGATCTGTTGGGGGAGATAATGTGAGGACCCAAGCCTCTCCACAAACCAATGCAGGCATGAACCCATCCGTATCTTTGGAGGGCTTGTCTCTACATCCACGAGCTGCTCAGTCCAGCACGCCCGGCTCCCAAGGAAAGGCTGATTATGCGCAATATGGCGTTCAGGCACAAGGAACAGCTGGTCCACAGCCTGCTCAACCCATCCGAATTCTTCAGCGAGGGCAAACAGAGCAATTCCTTGGTGTTGGTGGAGCATCGGCATCTCCCCAAACTTCGTTTGCTTCACCCAGTGGATTATCCGCTCACTTACAGCCCGCACGCGGCAGTGTCAGTCCTAGCATTGCGCAGGCATTCCCCGGCTCGAACAGACGTCGCGAATCTGGCCCGGCTCAAAAGCGAGAGCTGCTTTCACTCTTTGGAAAACAGCCATCCCCTGCTAGTTTGGAAGCAGCTAAGGGCAAAGAGGTCATTGCTGGAACGCCCGGGTCTCGCCTCGCTTCATTGGCCTCTGGCGTAGAAGAACCGGCTGGCCCACCTTCTCGTCGTGGTAGCCAGACACCTATCTCGCCAGCTGAACGTACCTTTTTGCTCGACTACTTGCAATCTGTTACTAAGAACGCCAATCACTGAAAGGTTCTGGAAATATGATTTATTTGTACAATTTGTCATCATTAGGATTTGAGGAGCATCGCAACGGAGCCTTGTCTGGGACGCTATGGTTTTTGCCAGGTAGCTAGCTAGGCAATTAATTGCTAAATGATAATTATCGCATTTTGGTTATCTTGAGAATTGCAGTTTGAGTTTCTGTCGATCATATGTTCTTGCTGCTAGCGTTGTCCTATCCGTATTATGTATAGTCAAATGATATAAAAAGGATTGCAGGTGATATGAGCCTTCCATTGCATGACACCCCTGATGGAATACCTATTTGTTATGACAAATACTTCCATTTAAGGTCGGGGTAAATCTCGTTCGTTGACAGCGCCCTCTGATTTTTAACATACTTAATCATCTTTGTACGAGAATACCACTATTCGAACCGTATCTTGAGGTATTTGGATCAATGGTTGTCTCTGCTGTGGCTGTACCTCTCGCCATGGGATTGTGGTCGAGTTGGTCGGAAACAGGGAATAGGAGCTAGGCAAAGACAGATACTGCTAAATGGATGACTAGGTGCCTTCTCGTGTAGTATTCTGGCCTATTCTCCGTTGTTGAGTCCGATTCCCAGGGGCTTTGGGGTCTGCCTTAGCCAGTGTAGTGAGTGACCTAGGTCAGAAACGCAGTGTGACAATCTTCTATCAAAGACCTGCACCGGCTGCCAGCTGGCAACAGCTGCCATAGTCCATGAGATCCCCAGGCTCAGCACATAGCTATATGAATTGTAAATGCAATCCATCATATCAACAGGGTGGTCAAGCGGTTAAGCCGGTTGATTATTCTCCCAATAATTCACGCTTGTAGATATCTGGGTTGTCTCTGCAGCGATGCATCGAGCCTCGTTGTTCTCGCCTGATGAGGGCTTCTTTTTTTTCCTTTTTCTCCCTCCCCCCTTTTCAACACTCGACTTGTCTTCTCATACTTTACTTTAGAATATACTTGTACCATTGCATTTAATATGCCTGCTCAGATAACGACACTGTTATCATTTCTGCTGATTTTCAAACCCCGGCCTACTATGTAGATTAAAGGCAAGCCACTCCTTTATTGTTAATAACTAGATTGTTTGTATCTATTTCACAAGACATATAACTTCTAGGGTGATCCAGTATAGTAAATAGGAATTATCTGCATACTGACTTGGAACTGACTGATAAACCTGCGCATGCCACCCCTTATTCAGGGGTAAGACTCAGGCCTGCAGCAGTCCTTGTAGTGATTGCTCTTTTTTTAAATAAAGAATCTCTATAAATATGAGATGCGGGATTCGAAGCCAGAACGCATGCTCGGACTCGGGCGGAGTGGCAGTCTCGGGTCCTACCTTCCTCGAAGCCAGCACGCAGGCGCCTGCCTGCCTAGGGGGGTTATTTCTCCAACCAGCACTCCTACCCGAACAACCGGTGAAAGCTATATAGATTAAAACAAGTCAGCGGGTTAGTAAAGACGGGATTCAACGGCACAGTGGTCGAGTGGTTAAGCGCTAGGTCAGGGGCCAGCAGCAGATTTTCTCACCGAGTGAGCTGAGTACAATTCCTCACCTAGTGAGTTGAGCAGGTTTCCTCACCTTAGTAGTGAGACGATTATAATTCCTCACAGAGTGAGATGAGTACATTTCCTCACAGAGTGAGTTGAGTGAACCCGACACTTGCTTGAGTTGAACGTCAGCGCGCTTTTTTTTTGTCTTCTTTTTTCTTTTTGCTATATTCCTCAAAATATCTTTAGAGTACCTGTTTACGTCTTTTTATTCTTGCTCAGGTGTCGTGCACACGTTTGACCATATGCTTATGTCTCCAGTGCTATTGGTAGCCCCTGATTCTGTATGTGCAGCTTCCTTGACGAGCAAGCAACATATCTAAGTCATGGCATGCTTGTATCTTGGCACTTTCCTACAGAGAAGTAGATTTATGGTTCGTGGAGATCGATCATGTGCGAGATTCGAAGCCCAACCATGTGGGTGTTGTGCCCCTGAAAAGCAGCCAGGGAGAAATCAAGAAGTGACTGCCATTTGTCTGGGTCGTCACTTGATTCCACAGTGAGAATCATCTGTGAGTTCTGAGCATTGCAGCGAACACAACCGTCCAGAAAAGACTAGGCATCTACGAGTGACAGCCTCTGGTAGTATCGCCATCCAGTCATCGTCCTACAACTAGTTTCGTCGCGGTCCTGCAGTGGATATCAATAAAGCCCCGAATCCTTAATTAATGATACTATCTGAGATTCTGGCGCTACATCTCTATGTCCGACTGACAAGTGTCACGTACTACAATAGTTTGGTTCAATCCTGGCGAGTCACAAACACTGTGGCACAACGATATTGTATCTCCATGGCAATTTCATTGATCAAACTTTGTTCTGATATATACAGTCAAAAGGCTGTGTTAATATCGTCTTCCCCCTTCTATGCGTTTCTCTGCGAAAATCTTGGTATTGAATTTGAACGAACAAAACATGACTTGAGGTATCGCGATATGTAGAGTACTGTGTCTTACTCAAAGCGACTTGTCTGAAGAATCGTCACCGTTACTTGTGTCAGTGTCGCTGAGATCCAGAAGCTTGAATCGGTTGCCCATGAGGTTCTTGCGTGATAGGTGAGTAGGCGCGACGCTGCTGTCTTCCTTTTCGCAAAGAATTGGGGCCTTGGCGTCACAAGGTAGAGTCTCCAGAGGTTGAGCACACTCATCCGCAATCCACTCAATACGGGAATTCTTGTACTCCCTGTCAAGTCATCAGTAAGTATTGGTTAGACAGCTGGCTTTGAGGAGGTGCAAGCTCGGGCAAACCTAACTTACGACCGACTGAGAAGGCAATTGCGAGCGAAGATAGCGGAATTAACCGAGTTGGTGCTGATAAAACAATTGTCTTTGTTGAACTCGATATAAATCACATAAAGGTTGTGAATATGGTCGAGATCCTCGCGGAGGCTTTGGGCAGTGATGTTGGGATCCCGCTTGCGAATGACAAAGTTGCGAGAGGCTCCTCTGGCGGCATGGTAGGCGACTTGACCTTTCACGACGTACTGGTAGTCGGACCATTTCGCATGTATCTACAGCCGTTTGTCAGAATAAACGCCAAGTGGTTCCATTACTCAACTTACTTTACGGTCTTTGAAGTACAAACCACATGTCCGAGTGTAATCAAGGAAGGCAACTGCGTCAGTTTCTCGTATAAAGGATACGGTTGCAGAGTTGTCTTTTGCCCGGACGAAATCTCCAGAAGCGGTCCGCCTCGAACAATTGTAGCAATTTCGCCATGAGTGACGCCAGGAGCCAAGTTCAGAAGCTGCACCGACCTCTGAGCGGCGCTTTCCACCCATCGGTTGGACTCAGATCGTTTGTCGTTCTGGATTGAACCACGATGCTGCTGGTCTGGTGAGTCACCTGCAAAGGTGGAAGACTTGGGCAAAACATCGCTGTCGAGATTCTTCTTCTCCTTGAACGCTCGCTTCTCGTCTGGACCTCCAAACGGAGCACTTTGTTGGTTCTGGTAGAGAAAGGCTGAGATACCAGGCGCAAACTGTGTTGAAGTCGAGTTGTCAACACGCTCATTTGCGAATGACGAGGTAGTTTGAGTCGCTGTTGGTACACACAGCGCCTAGGATGGAGTTAGAAATGCTCAGAGTGATAGAAGGCTGCAAATACGTTGAGAGTGGCATCGTCAAACCCGAGCTGATTGAGATTCTGGCGTAAGTAGACTAGGCAAGTAAAAATCAGAAAGAGTTCTAAAACGAGCAGTCAGGCCATTCGGGTGTGATGAAGCATACAGTACTGATGAGCAGCTGCGACGAGGCCACTGTACTCCTCCTGTGGGATGTAAACGCATTGAGACTTATGAGCCGGTGACTCGAGACCCTTGGACAAATGTCAGCATCTGATGTCCGCTTTAATGATGAGTCGGGCGCAGATAGAGCAGGCCAGCATACGGTTTGATTCCTATAAGTGTGCTGAATTAGAAACAACAACGGTAACGAGACATTTGGCGTATTTAAATTGATCCGACTTGCTGATACTTACTGTGTAAGGTTCATTGTGATCGCCTCAAGACAGTAATATCTTGATTCTGAGCGCACCGAAGAATGAAAAGGTGGAAGGTGGACGAAATAGATGGTGGGGGGAAAGCGAATATTCGCAACTTTCGAGGGGAAGGAGCTTTCACACCTTGTAGCAATTCATCAGGTAGGAGACAGTTGTTTGACAAGGCGAGCCAACAGGCAGGCAGATTCACGTGCCGCTGTTGGCAACTGCGAGCCTCGTTGACAACTTCCCGTTGCTCTTAGGAGCTACCATCCACAAACACAAACTTCCCGTCATTCGGCTGCTAGCTTGAGAAGAAAAGAGCACAAAAGATGCAGGTAAACGCTCTATTCCACACAAATAATGAATTCATTCTAATTCGCATGCCTTGTGGATATGCAGGTACATATCTACACATGTTGCACATTCATGATACGACTAAACGCATATCGATCGAGAGTGAGTTTTCATGAGTCTATAAAAACATGGTCGTATACATCGCACTGCAAAAAGAAGACCATAAGCACTCTGATGCAGTACAAATAGGGAATGTTGACACTTTGCTTTCGGTTTTATCTTATACTCTGGGGGGCTTCTGAGTGATAGTAAGTGCCAACCTCGCAGTCATGTTGTATTAACTTGTAGTCGTCCAGTAAAGTAGTGGAAACAGGTGGAGAGCAAACAGCAGCGGGAATATATCTCATGTAGGTATGATACCAACAGAAAATCTGCAATGTAATCGACGGTGAACGAGACTAATACTGTCTGAGTTACTTGATATACATCCACGTGATACACATGATCGAGGCCCAGAGGCTAAAGCAGTAGAAGAACAAACGCAGCCCAGACTTAAGTGAGATCAACGGGGCCGTGCAGCTAAGTTAGTAGGTACTTCACTTTAATTTGAGACACCATCGTCACAGTTATACTCCAGATTTTCGAAGGGTACCTAGGGACATGGCAAGGCTTGATCGAGGGTTGAGAGAATAGTAGGTCTACATTGCTGGTGCATCTGCGATACTAGAAAGATCTAGAAACCAGCACAAGAAGATGACAGTAATGATGACACTTAATATTGAACCCAAGGATCTGCTGATGGAACCTCACTACCTACGTAGTACCCAATCCCGCTACCCTGTCGCCCGTCCCATCTTTTGTGCATGATTGCCGAGAATAGCGGGCGGGTTCAGACGTTAGGGGACTCCGATCAGGGATGGGGCGAAGGGTTACCGTTGTTATTTTTAGGAGAAGCAATGGAGTCTACACGAGATCATGTGATGGTATCCATTCCTTTTTTTGGATCATAGGGAAGCACCCAACTTTGTCAACACGAGATGATGGCTTTCACGTCTGACGATAAGTAAAGAATCATTAAACCAATAAATCAGGCTCTGGGTGGGCTGTGTCCTGCAAGTGCTGTACAGTATTGTGAAAATCTGCTGTACATAGGTACATACAGATGGACAGTCTCGGTACTGCAGCGTCTCAGCTCCTTCAGCCACTAACAAATGGAGAACCAACGGTCCCAGCTAAGCCCCCATCCAATGAAAAGAAGATAGGGAACTGTTGTTTTGGCTCCCGAGTTAAAAATCGATAGCCAAGGGGGGTACGTACTGTTCTGGGGCGTGAAGCATGTGCTCTGTACCAATAAGAGGAAACGACCAACCCCCCTGCTCCCTTGTCTGCTGGGCCAACCCAACATAACGCCAACGCTTTCCCTTGTTCTCTCGTCTCGTTTTTGCTCCTGTCCTGTTGGTTTCTTGTCCACCTCTTGCTTCCACGCTCGCTCTTCCTCTCGTTAAAGCTTTTGGAGATTGATCAATTTCACAACTTTGGGACTAGCAGCATATCGGTATCGCTTTGATTCTGTTGTCTCTTTTACTGTGATTCTTTCTCGACATTCGCTACTCCATCTGTTTCACCCTTCACTCGCTCTCATCAACTTGGACACGCCCAGCATCCTCGACAGATCTGCCATTTATAAGGACAATCTATTCAGCCAATACACCTACTTAATACAACATCATCGTCGTTATCGTCATCGAGACAACAACGACCCTCCATTTTTGACCAAGCCTCAACTCCCTCGCTGTGGTCATTGTCCGATTACCGTCTCGACCCCTTTCTTCCCGAACCCTACGACCATCAACGAATCCATCATGCGTCCTACCTCAAACCTCCTCCAGGTGGCTGCCTGCCTCACATCTCTTGCACCTTTGGCCACAGCATGGCCCAATTGGTTTCCCAACGCTGACTCTGTTGTGGTTAGACGAGTTGTCCCGGAAGATCGTATGTCAGCTCTCTTCACAGTCTCCAGGCCCTTTCTTACTGACTCTTCAACAGTGCCTCTGGAAACCCAAGTTCTCAAGCCTCGACAAGATACCACGACTGACGAGGGTGCCACAAACACCGGGAAAAGCCCTAAGCAGACCAACCTCAACACAGCTAAAGTTGAAACCGGAACAGAAACTGGGACTGCCACCGAGGGAGATTCCACAGAGACTGGAAAGGAGACCGGAAAGAAGAAGTCGGGCACCAAGACTGGAACATCTGCTCCTAAACGCACAACCTTTTCTGCCGATGTGCAACCCGGCGGTTTGAGCATGACGCTGCCCGACACCATGTACGTCCCTACGCCGCTGATCAAGATCGGTGACTATGCCACTTTTGGTTGGAACTACACCTCGCTCGAAGGCACTCCCACTGCTATCGACGTGCTTGTCAGTCAGTCCTCCGCTGGCGAAACCTACACTCTTACCGCCAACATGACTTTCGAGACGAACCCCACCTACGTTTGGGATACCAGCAAGGAGGCCAATGATCCTGATGCTCCTCTCCCTGTTGGCATGTACACCCTCATTATCAAGGATTCTGATTCAGAGATTACCGATGTTCCCTCCCCCGGTTACTTGGCGGTGCAGAAGACTTTCCAGTTCGGCATGTACACCCCTGCGGCCTACACGCCCTACCCCCAGTGGAACTGTGATATCTGCGACAACTAGTCTCGAACTGTCACTTGTTCTTACGCTCGTTCTTTGGAGTTTAATCTTGGAGTTGTTTACGGCTAGGCAAGCATCAGCTGGAGAAAATTTGTTTATTGCTCTTGGTCCTTTGGATGCGTCACAGCTCAGTGAGGGCGTTGGTAGATGCATGTCTTTCTGGCGAAGTTAATTTGGAGGAAAACCCATTTTGGATGTTCACGACATGGTGGTTGAAATCAGGCAGAGATCACTTAATGATTTTATCTATTTTACACATCTTAATCTCGTCGGTTCTTGGTGACCGACAGCAGCTTTTTCAGATAAATTTGAACCCATGTCCTGTGCCATCTACAAATGTCTTGCCTGTGACAGTTTATCCTGCAATAAAATATCCTTCCAAGGGTAACGAATTTCAATGAGTCCTAATTCTATCCGGGTATATGAATATGATCTGCCAATGGCTACTCCTAAATCTCAAATCATGCGCAGCTGGAACCCTGCACCTTTCTCTTCCTTCTCCCGGCCCTGGAATATGCCACTTAGGTCAGCGTCGCCTAGCGAAGCAGCTTGTCCACCACGCACAGGCGCATGAGGCTCTACGCGTCTGCGGCGCTCTTGATTCGCCTTGCTGGGGAAGGTCGGGAACATGCTCTCTGGCTTCGGCTTGGGGTCCTGTCGGAAGTACTCGTTCTGCAACATTTCATGCGCTGATGGCCTGCGCTCAGGGTTGAGTGACAGTAGATCGCCCAGCAAGCTAGCGCCTGCACTAGTAAGGCTGGGAAAGCGAGCGCGAACTAGAGAGCCCGTGGCAACCTGGGTTTTAGGAAGACGTAACGAGCGGGCGTTAGGAAGACGTCGGAAACCAGGCCACGTCTCTTCTGTGGGAACGCCGCAGAGTTCAAAGATACGTGAGACTTGATCAACTTCGTTTTTGCCTTGGAGGAGAGGTTCTCGAGTGAGTAGCTCGCCAAATATGCAGCCTACACTCCACATATCGACAGTGGCATCGTACGTCTTTGTACCGAGAAGTAGTTCAGGAGCGCGGTACCAAAGGGTGACGACAAGCTGGGTGAGTTTGGGTGGGGGATCGCCGACGTAACGGGCCATTCCAAAGTCAGCGATCTTCAGCTGGCCACGGTTATTGAGAAGCAGGTTAGAAGTTTTGAGATCGCGGTGGAGAATCCAATTGTCATGTAGGTAGGCGATACCCGATGTAAGCTGGAGAAGAAGGCGCTTCACTTCTGATGAGAGGAAGGGTTCGGGCATATCTTCGAGTATGGATTTCAGGTCGTGTTCAACGAATTCAAGGACCAAGAACAATGAGCTGGAGCAACTGTTTAGTACTGTCGATAATTAGAGGAATTGACGGGAGCGTGCTTACTTGTCTGGCCGCGATACATCATCGCCCACAACAACCTCTTCCATGGTAACAATGTTGCGGTGTTGACAATCCTTAAGTATCTGTATCTCACGAAGACCGGTAACCGGTAGACCGTTGCGATCCTGGGGTTCCAACTTTAACCTCTTCAATGCGACAACCTTGCCCGTAGCTTTATTCGTGGCCCGCGCAACCCATCCATAAGTTCCTTCCTCGATGTCGTTCAGCTTCTCGTAATTCTCAACGCTTCTGGACTTCCCCCAGCTGCCAGTCGGGAACCGCAGCAGCGTGGCTGGAGGCAGTTTCTCGTCTTGTTTTACACCTGGCTCGGGTGTAATCCTACGTCGCTTCGAGGGTCTATCATCGTCGGCTTCGAGGTTGTTCTGCTTCGCTGCGGCCTGTAATTTCTTCTCTTCTTCGAGCTTTCGTGCCTTTTCCGCCTTTTTCCGTCTCTTTTCTTCCTTGAGTTTGGCGTCGAGGCGGGCGTCTTCCTCCGTGTCGGCCCACCGCGATTTGCTCGACATGATGTGCGCTGTGATGGGTGTAGAGGTATGGTCTTGTGATGATAGGCGAGATTCAGACCGACGGTATATTTGAAAAGGAAGATAGTGTTCAATTCGATGTTCAACTATGTATAGAGAACGTCGGAGCTGTGAAAAGTAGCGAGAGCTTTGGGATGGTTTGACGTTGAGGAATTTCTTATCTTATCAGCAGGTAGCTTTGTCTCAGGAAAAGCATCGTCACTGACGCACGCTTTCATGTGAGTGAGTGGTATCGCAATACTACCAGGAAACTTCGCCCGTCTCTTCAGCCTCGATCATCATTCTAGTGCATGGGTAGGCAGTCAGAAGTTCAAGATGTTTAGATCGTTGGGTATAAGGCCTCTCACAAGGCTTGCCAATAACCGCTGTGTATCACGGCCAAACTTGGTCAACTCTTGTGCTGCTAGAACTTTCTCATCTGGCGTTCGTCGATATCAAAAAGAGATTAATTTCCAAGATGAATCCGAAGGTGAGAGAAAGTGGTCGACACCTTTGGCTAAACAGCTCTTTGCTGCCATCTCAGTGAGTAAGTTCTGCTAAATCAGAGTGTTCATGCTAACCTGTATCCAGACGACAGGACCTGTTCCACTGGCGAGCTATATGCGGATGTGCTTAACTGGTGATATTGGCGGTTACTATACTGGAGCCATTGGCGAAGGCCGAGACCAGTTTGGAACAAAGGGTGACTTTGTTACTTCGCCAGAGATCTCACAAATTTTTGGTGAACTCATTGGTATCTGGTTCATTGCCGAGTGGATGAGCCAGGGTCGGCCAAAACAAGGTGTTCAGATTATTGAGGTTGGACCTGGCCGTGGTACTCTGATGGACGATATGCTTCGAGTATGAACTACATATAATGCTTGCTCTCTGTCGTGCTCGCTGACTCGTTGCCAGACAATCCAACGATTCCCCGCTATGGCTAACAGCATCGACGCTGTCTACATGGTTGAGGCCAGTCGTGAGCTGCGAAATGCTCAAAAGGAACTTCTTTGCGGACCCAGCGCCTCTTCGTCAGAGTCAGAGTCTGGATTTCGCAGTACTAGCAAGTACAATGGCAAGCAGATTGTCTGGACAGATAACATCAAGTCAATTCCATATGGTAAGCAGTTATATCCTACTATGTTATACTACAAAGCTAACACCATTATAGAATCTGACAAGATGCCTTTCATAATCGCCCATGAGTTCTTTGACGCACTGCCTATACACAGTTTTCAATCTGCCCCTGCACCTCCCACTCAACCAAAGAAGTCCTCATCGTCTACTTCAGCTCCCCAGCCACCACCTGAAAATTCCAAGCCCACCATGGAATGGCGAGAAATGATGGTGTCGCCTACACCCCCGAGCGTCACTCATGCCCAGCTTGGAACACCAAAGTCAGAGCAACACGAGCCTCCCCCTGAATTCCAGCTTACTCTTTCGTCTACCCCTACCCGCCACTCTCGCTTCCTTCCCGAGACCTCTACTCGGTACCGTAAGCTCAAGAGCATGCCCAACTCGAATATTGAAATCTGCCCGGATGCTTCCATCTTTGCTACAGATTTCGCGACTCGTGTCGGTGGCTCAGATGAACACCCCAAGCCCAAGCCCAGTGGTGCCGCTCTCATTCTTGATTACGGAACCTCAGACACTGTCCCTATCAACTCACTTCGGGGCATCCGTCACCATAGGCGTGTGAGCCCCTTCTCTGCGCCTGGCCTAGTTGACCTGAGTGCCGATGTCGATTTCACCGCCATCGCTGAAGTGGCTATGTCGGCAAGTGAGGGCGTTGAGGTCCATGGTCCTGTCACCCAAGGCGACTTCCTCACGGTGATGGGTATCCGTGAACGTGCTGAACAGTTGACCAAGGCCCCTGGTGTAGAGAAAGACACCGTTGACAAGATCGACGGAGCCTGGAAGCGTCTTGTTGATAAGGGCCCAGACGGCATGGGAAAATTGTACAAAGTGTTGGCTATTCTGCCCGAAAATGACGGCCGAAGACGACCAGTTGGATTTGGAGGCGATGTCTTGGGTTAAACATAGGAAAACCGTTCTTGAACGTTTGCCGCGAGGGAGCTGAAGAGAAAGAAAAACGGCCTTCGAAACATGTGTATCGATCACACGATTGTATTGCACCTGTCGATTCTGTACTATACTACATTTCACGAGCTTCACGAAAAGAGCTCTGCAATAATTGAAACCTCACTTCGTTCATCAATAAGATTTGATCTTTTTTGGCAAACCTATAAGTACACAAAAAAACAATGCGCCAAAAGGTGGCCGCAGAAGCATTTATCCCAAGTTAACGCCTGGTTTTCTCACTTCTTGGATCTCACAAGCTTTGCGTCTTCTTCGTCACTGTCGTCATCATCTGAAAACTTGTCTCCATCCTCCCCAACGGCAAAGATAGTCTCGTTCTCTAGCGATTCACGAGGACCTGTGCGCGCGTTCGTTGGCTGTTGAGGGGCGCTCCGGGATGAGCTTGAGAACGACAAACCGTTGGCGTTTTGTGAGTTGTTCTGAGGCTTAGCAATCGTGGCCTCCTCATCATCGGAGTCTTCTCCTGGAACACCAATATCGCCGAGGTCAAAGTTGCCGTCGTCGTCTTGGGCAATTTCGTCACTCATGGCGAAGCGACGGTTGTTGGACGTAGGGCGCCAGAGATACGCAATCCATGCTACGTCGGCAAAGTAGACCACATTTAGCCAACCATCGAGGATGAACCATCGCGTCTTCCAGTGGAACGGGACAAAGTCGGGGTCGCTGGCAGAGGCAAAAGTGAAGCTGTTGAAGAAGAAAAAGCCAAAGATGACCATGACACTGATGAGAATGGCCCACCAAAGTTTTCTATACATGGCTTCTTTGGCATGCTGCTTTCGCTCGCGAAGATCCTTGAGAGTCCAGTTGAGGGAGTTGAGGGTCCAGACATAGAAGGCAGTCAGAGTGCCGGCTAGAGGGAGAACAATCAGGAGCACAAATGGGCCTGTCTTGAGTCAGTGGATATTTTGTAAAGAACAAGTCAGCAGTCTTACCAGCCGTCTCTGGGGTAATAGAGAGAAAAGTGAGCGAGTAGACGAGACCAAACAGGAAATGAGCTGCTGCAAGCCATCGTACTCTGATCATGGTCTTGCCAAGGGTGTGCTTGACCACACCATAACCCATGCAAACAATAAGCAGCAAAAAGAACGAGAAGGAATTTCGACCGGCATTGAGAATTCCTACAATTGTGAGGAAAACCTTTGAGCCGATATTCGAGCCATGACGATTTTGATATTCTACCTTGGAATTAGCGGGAGCAGTACAGCGAGAGCGAAACACAAACCATAAAAGCCCCAAGTGATGAGCATTTCAACTACCAAGAAAATCAGGATTGCCGTGATATAATTTTGCACAGCCACTGAACGGAGTCAGTCAGTCAGTCAGAACTCATTCTTGTATTGGTCGATACACTTACAGATATCGTGTCTATGTTGGTAGTAAAGAAAACCCCAGTATGCGGCGAGGAGCGCATACAAGATACTCATGCCGCCGTAGAATGGCAGCTTGGGAATCTGAGTAGCTTCGAGTTCGCCATAGGCATTGCGGTACTCGACTACAAGGTCATAGTTCTTGGTGTTGACAACGTCCGTGAGGACGCAGTAGTAGCCAGTTTTCTTGATAGCGTAGTTGATGGGAGCAGCGGAATTGAGGTGGACAGCCTTGGTGAGAACCACGCTGGTAGACTTCTTGTCGACTTCAGGGTGCAAGATGAACTTGCCAATGTCGGTCTTGTTGCAGTAACCTTGCTTGACGAAATCATCGCCGCAGACGCCGAGTCGCTATATTCCAGGCACGTTAGTATGCGCCAAGATGAGGGTTTGCGACACCACTCACGTTTCCGGGAACATCGGGATCAGGTATTCCAACCAGATTTCTGTCCTTCCACTCGAATATTACAAGACTGGCTGTCGGGTCTTTGACGCTTGAATCGCTGCTGTTAAGGAACTTGACAAGGATGAATGGGTCGACGGGTCCGCCCCATGAGGATTTGCTGTACATGCCTAGAGACTGTCAGATCAGAGGGTCCAATAGCGCATGATAGCCATCACCCACCGGTACAGTATTCTTGGTAGCCTTCCTTATTGCTCTGGAAGGAAGTAAAGTTAGCATAACTGCGATGCCGACACTTCCTGTAGTTGTAAGACCATCCCGTACCAGTCCGATCTCATAGGCTTGGGTTGTCCAAAGGGACATGCCCAGCACGAGCAGTCCCGTGAGGAACCTCATATTGTTCGTATCGTGGATATCGCTGCGAAGGCTTCGGAAGGGTTGCTAGTAGATACTGGATAGAAGAAAAAAGGATCGCAGTTCAAGGTAAAAGAGAGAGCTTGGGAACGCTTAAGAAGTGGCGCTGTAGCTTGTTAATTTATGGAGCATGTCGAGCCTGTCGAATGTCCTGATTGCGCGGCTCGGTGTGCTTCTTTCGAGTGGGAGGGGAATTGTGACCTTGACGATCCGTGGTCGAAGTAATGGATAGTTAAGGATGAATTGGTGTTTAAGGTAGGTTAGTTAATGTAAGAGCCCAGATGCCTCAAGTTACAGAATCTAAGGGAGCAAGCAACGTGTATACGTAATTGGTCGCCGCCCAGTGATGCCAGGTCAGCACCAGCACCAGGAGAGACCATGGTAGAGACCTTGTGTCCTCATTGGCCAGACCCTCATATGGTTACGATAAGCCCCAGGTCGTTCTCAGGCACCATGTTAGCGTACCTGTGAGGTCCCTACGTAGAAGCACGCAGGCGGGTCGCAAAAAAATAGGGACTTGATACAAGCCAGACAAAAATATTGTCACTCTCCTAGGCTATATATCCACTAAAATTGATCTAATACTTTTATCAGCCACTAAATCAGTACCGGTTTTATGGTGATGCACCTG
>JABFER010000200.1:0-37618 GCA_013618295.1 Fusarium armeniacum | reverse complement strand
GTGACGGGACCAATGGCTAGTATCGATTGATGAGAATGTTAATGGCCCGGGAGCGTTCAACAACTCTTATGATTGTTGCACGTAGAATGGCGTTTGCTGAGATACAGGGCTGTCGGAACGAGACGCTCGAATGATTGATGAATTGGTTGCGATTCTGCAAGCGAAAAGGAGACCGCAGGTCCTTTATAAAACAGTCAATAAAAAATAACTTTATTGTTACACACGAGAGTTTAACTCAAGACGTGGGCAGAAAAAGTAAGATGTCAATAGCAGATCAAGGATTCCAATCTGCAATTGGGAAATGTAGATATATGATTATGGTTCAATTTGTTTGCGCAGGAAGTTTAATTGGAGATGCAGACGGAGGACAGAAGAGCAAGCAGAAGAGAGGAGAATAAGTCCAAAGAAAGGAGGTCTTTGTCTCGGTAAAGAGCCAGCAACAAGTGCTCTTATTCACCTTCCCCAACGAATGTCCAATTGGGGATAGAGTAGGTGGTAGTCGAATCCTCCCCTGCGAGTGTAACAATTGGGAGTGAAAGAGAGAGGAGAGACCTTTCGTTTCGGGACGGCGCCAGAGCAGGAACCGTCAAGATGACTGTGCGCTTGCTTGAGCAAACAGACAGGCGTGTGGGGGTGTTAGTGGAACGAGATATCGATTGATGCTCAGGTCAATGTAAAGGCAATAAACGTTGCAGCCGGGGTCAGGAGGAGAGATTAAGGGTCCATCAGTGATGCTCAAAGTCACAGTGCAGAGGCGAGCAGCAAAGAAAAAGAAAAAGAGCAAGGGAGAAAGGAAAGGAAAAGAAAAGAAGCGAAGAGAAACAAACAAGCAAGAGCACAGAAAGGGGCGTGTCATGGTTGATATGAACTAACTAACTGCCTACCTAACAATCAGCACAATCTATACACTACAATACGGTGTAGTTGACTACAATGCGCTCAGAGTCAATGGCTCGGCTCCACGCTCATTCATTCACGCAGTGGCGCCTTGTGGAAACGGAAAAAGGAAGACGTGCGGACGGGAAAGGTGAAAGAAGGGAGGGTGTCAGGACAAAGCGGAGTGTGGGAGATCGACTAGGCGTGTACGCAATAAAAGAAACGTGGGTTTGGCGCAGCCATATTGAGATGCGATGCAACAAAGTCGATATTTACTACTCACACGCCCGCGCCCGGCCTCTTTTCTTTTCCCTTTTCCTTTCTCTTTTTCTGAGATACTGGACAGTATGTAGACTACTGACTGGTGCGGTATCCGTACGTGCTCTCTATCATTCAGCGTCCAATAGGCATCAATACCTGTCCTATTGGCAACCTCCCTAGGTTCCCCTTCCCCCTTCCTAGGTTGTCTCCAGGCGACGTTTCCCAGGACTGACTGACTGGGACTGGGACTGGTACTAAATTAGACGGCCTGCAGCTCCCTGCACCGACCCTGATTGCTGTAGGGGAGATCCAAAGCTAACCTAGAATAAATGGGCCCTGAACAACTGTCCAGTGCCATAGAAGGTTCGATTAGCCTTCGGTGAGAGAGTATCTCATTGGTAAGGGATTAAAGAGTACCTGAGCTGGGTACGTACCTAGGTACCCAGAACTTAAATCAATCTGACAATTTGAGCATTGTTGAGTCATGGTGAGGGCAAAAACCGACGCAAAAGAGTCTCACAATCAAGTCGGTCAATTGGTCTTGTAGTTGAAGTGTATCTTGGTCCCCCATCATCTGCTTCTCAAGCCAAGTCATGTGTGGTTGCGCAAAGGTCATAAGGGACTTCTTGTCAACCACGGGAGGGGTGGATCTGTGGGTCCCGTCCATCCTAGGTTTCAATTGAACGAGCGGTGGTGACGGGCTGACCCTTCCTTCCTTTCCTTCCCAAAATATCCCACCACAACCATTTGGAAACTGAATCACTGGGGGTGTTAATGTTGGTGTTGGTGTTTGCGTCTGGGTGTGCCTGCCTTCTCCGGGCTGTTGTAATCATGGAGGGAGGCAGGCAGATCGTCAATTACAACAGCCTCAGTATCGCAAAGCTTTTGTTCTCCAACTCACATCTTCATCGGATCTACTGCCTACCTGGACTTCAATTCCTCAGTCCAATTGATAGGTAGCATTACAGTTAGTACCTTTTCTCTAGAGTCCAGCAAGGAATCGGGCTGTGAAGTCAATTCACATGCGGAATCTCGGGCTTGAGCTAGTGTGAGTGGAGAACGATTGAATGGCCAAGTAAGTAGTCTAGATGAGAAGAGGGAAAAGCAACTGGGAATTAAACAATAATAATCGATACGAAAGCCTCAGCTAGAAGCCAGCCTTGCTTGTCTACCTGTCCCCGTATAGTACGGTATCCCACCTCGAGATTGAAAAATTGTAATAAAATAAAAACGGAACCAAAAGCCCGACAGACAGACCATATCACTCACGACGGAGATCAGGTCCTTTAGCTCCGCGGGTTAAATTGTCCAATATCTCGAGCGAGCATCTCATCTCGTGCCTCTAGATTGTCTCCTTCTATGGATACGCCAATAGTATTATTGTCAAGGGTATGTCACCGTCCATGCCAGGGCAACCTGAGGTGCATCAGTGATCTGCGATCGTCGCCCAACGTGTTTTGTGCAGGCTGACTTTGTGCAGACGCCTGCTTGCCCGTCACAACGCGGTCTCGAGACCAAGACATCGGTCGGGGCTTAGGCTGTCTTTCAAGCCTTTTGGCCAAGGCAGTGGTGATGCCAGCAGTTGGTACGCCATTATGCCCTAGAATGCGGTATGTAGGTACACGTTCCACCTAACCTATTCAGCATTCAATTACACACACAGAGGCGCTGTGTGGCTTGGTCAGAATTGGCAATGTCCACGGGGCCGGCGCCAAATCTCCCAAACTCAGCTAGTGTCCAAGTTAGGTGCCATCTTTCTGTTCTGTTCCTACAGAAGCCTTCGGACAAGACATCTAGCCTGCGTTTATTCAGCGGCAGATGCGCGTTCTTGTGTTAAACATGTTCCTGTCAGGATGATCATGATGCTATATGGACTTTAGGACATCACACGAGTGGGCTACGACACCATCCATCACTGACTGTCTTCAACTGTAGTTGCTACCTAATCCTCACCCGCCTGTTGCGTTGTTGAGGCATTCAACGGCAAGATTAATCTCGTCTTGTAGCCCCTTCTTGATTTTCTTCCCACCGTGACAAATCACGATCGCAACGATAGAACACCCAGTATCCGAGGGGGCGTGTAGTATCTGTGTGTGATAGTTCATGTCTTGAATCAGCCCTCCTCGTTCTCGCTACGCAGCGCCCAGTTGGTCGAGAGTGCCGAGCACCAGATCTGGACTCCAGGTACTGGTAATCATTCTTTCAAACTTATAAACGATAGGAACGATGTCATCTCGCCAGTTGTCACGGCTTGCGGCCAGGTCTACCTTTCTTGAGCAGCCAGTTCAGTCTTAGTTTCGTAACTCAGTCCAACCCGCCAACATTGAGAGTTCCCGCCAGGTATGTTCGTGAGCCATGCGATCTTTTAGAGCTAAATACCTACTGTACTTACTACCTACCTACATACCTCTACAATCCCCGTTGACCCCATTCACATACGTGGATTCGGAATAACACAGGCGGCTAATTTGTCAGTACTCAGGTGCTCTATCGTCTCCAACTCCCATGGTTCCCCGCTTGGCACACTGCATCTCGTCAATCGTTCCCGCATCCGGATTTCCATTTCCAGACCCTTTGTTTCGGCCCTGAAGGGTCCTGGAAGATCAAATACCGCCCAAGCACCGTCATGACACGGCAATGTTCATTTATTCAACCATTCACTATGGTTCGTATCAACTCATGATTTAATCCGATGCTGGGCGTATGAAGTGCACCGCATGACTGGGTTTATCGCCAGATATGAGCGTTGAAATGTTCATACATGTATGTACCGATGTATATGAATCATGCATGGCCAATGTCACTGTTGCTCTGCGAAGGGATGTTCTGTCAAACTACGTAATCTCCGACTGCAATTTTTATTGCACTGTCAATTGTGCTTCCAATCCTCAATTGAGGCTGAATGCTTCTCATTCACCTGTTTATTCGGGCATCCAACATAGACACAATGTTGCGGTGCGTCGCCCACACCAATATGATGTGAGTCACAGGACAGAGAGAAACAGGCTTGGTCTACGACAAAACAGACTAAAGAGGTCGAAACAGCACCTAGCGCTAGGTCAATCTGGTCTAGTTAGTCTAGTCCCTTGGCATGTTTGGGGGCGCCTGTTGAGATGCGCATTGCTACAGCCTACAGGTGAGTGAGTGGCTGGCATGATGATTGCTCGACATGACTGTGGATTATCGATAAGGACGTTTGGGGGTCTACCGAATTGGTACCTTGGAAACTCCTGGAAAGATGGTTGATTGGTTACTACTGAGCGTTGACGATGAATTGAGTTGTCGTTGATGGGGGATTGAATAATGATGGCATTTATACCGTGGCTATAATACTAACGTTCTATCTCTTGGTCACAATGGCATGAGTCGACTCTTTCTATGGATGGACTCTGAATGTTGCATGAATTATATTGGCCTGCCTTTCCAACCTAACAGAGACACAGTCAGTAATGCGCAAGGGTCCTGTCCATTCCGCCCGTCAGCAAAAGACAACCTATGCCGAAGGGTAGGACTACTTTACATTCATTGTGGTAATGCAATTTGTTTTTCGGCTTTACTGTAGCCCAAAATTCCGGTTCCTTTCGGTTTCCCACTACGTAGATCAGATGGCGATTCTGTAATTCTTTGCGGCTCATTGCGTTACCCGCGCCCCGAGCTCATCACCGATTGAATGTCCGGCTCAACCGAAAGAACAGTCGGATTTGTGAATTGCAGGCTAGTTACTCCGTGAGTACTAAGTTGAGTACCGTACTTGTTTAGATAAATCACATAAGCAAAGTTGGGGCGA
The DNA here is from genome assembly GCA_013618295.1 of Fusarium armeniacum. Taxonomy (NCBI): domain Eukaryota; kingdom Fungi; phylum Ascomycota; class Sordariomycetes; order Hypocreales; family Nectriaceae; genus Fusarium; species Fusarium armeniacum. Next base: position 32,694 of record JABFER010000200.1, on the reverse strand, counting down.
ATTCAAGCCAGGAAGTCAGCCAAGCCAAGCCCTTTCATCACATGAACTTGGTTCGTATCTCCTGCTCACCTACTCAGGTAGTTGAAGTCTTGTTCATGCGCGTCTTGTTTCGTGATTCATCGACAGCAAAGGTGTAGACCGTTCCCCAGACTTTGGGCTTAGAAGCAGTGGAGGTGGAGGTGGAGGTAGTAGACTACTAACAAGGTTCCCCACCATTCTTCTCTTCATCATCAACCGACGTTTTGGCAGCTGAGCGATTGAAGGAGCGCATGACTGTGATCGATTGTCGAGTCTTTAGATAACAGCATACTCAACTACTACAGGATGCCTCTTCCAAGGGGACCTATCAGAGAATCTCTGATAGCATCTACCCTTCACGAATTGGTGCCAGAGTTGACTTCTCCAATGCCTTGGTTGTGAAACGGCCCGCTCGGCGCGTGAACCCTCCGTCCCATCCACTTCAAGTACTCATCGTTATGATGGTGGTTGTCAAGGCTTGCTCATAGAGGGCGGCTTTCAACCCTGAGAGGACCGCAGATTGACAAAAGTGTGTGTCTATGAGGCTCACGAGGCATGGGTCCGTGAAGCATCACTGCTACAGTACCGTACATTCGGTCATTTGACTGCCTTAGTCTGAGACAAAACATTGCAGGATGAGAGAGACTGGGACATTGAGTCTGACCGTATCAAGATAAAGCGAAAAGACCCCAAAGTAAAACACGCACGAGACTAAGGAATTCGCGCACCGCATTGCATAGCATAGCATCGCATCGCATCACATCGCATCACATCGCCTTCCAGGATCGGAGATAATCAGTACCAGACATACATATCCTGTGTTCTAGGTCGCTTTCGGAAAGTCAGCGAAGGTGAGGGAGGGGACGAAAGGTGTTGCGCATCAGCATTAGCAGTGCATGAAGCAAGTCATTGACCATTGTCTCACTGTCATTCAATCGCGACGCGCAGAACAGTGACTTAACTAACCAACTCCACAACCCAATAGGGGCTAATTGCTAGTAGTGACCGATGGGACAGAGCTGTGTCAAAGATTTCGGGTTGTGCGACGGTGAAAACATTAGTCCAGGTAGTTGGTTGATCCTATCGAGAGCGGTCAGCATCCTCCAAGTCTCTCCTTCTCTATTGATATCCATCCGATGAGGTCAGAGATGGATGCAACAATCCCAAGGCATTAGGTACTCACAGTGGGATGGATCCAACACGATCTAGACCCTCCAGATTTACGGATAGAACGCCCAATGTGCCCGGGGCATGTGCTAGCCAAAGACGTCATATCAAAGGCCTTGTCGTAGGGGCCCTGCTTTTCTTTGACGGGCGTATTACCTTCCATAGTACCTGCTGCACCTAGCGAACGGGACCCTTCTACAGCGGGCAGGTTCTGAAGCGGGTGCTTCGGCGCTAGACTCCAGCTACTAGTGCTGTTTTCCAACAGGTGCGAACCAGCGAATGCGCTCCATGTTGGTTGGTTACATTCATTAGGTCGCTAGGTTTCGTTAGTATGTACTTAGTTAGTAGTTTCTTGACAAGCAAACCCCGCGATGGAGGGGTCGAATTGAGTCAATTTACTCCGACAATTGAATGAGATATTATGCCTCACTTCTGATCCGTATCATTCAAAATGGAGCGGAGTGTCTATAGCGCTATTCTGAGGTATCAATTGTATATTTCATGCGGTTGCAGCGTCAAAATGAATATTATCTGTTCTCCTCTGTCTTTCAGCTATAACCTCACTGCTCGTTATGACCAGGAGTTCCTTCCATCCTAGCCTACTACCTTAGCAGGGTATTTTGTTCCAGTCAAAGAAACGGTGAGCATAACTTGATCCACCGTCTTTGCACAAGCCGTCTGATCAATATCGGCCCTCCGTTTTCCATGTGTCTGTTTGCCCTGCCGTCTTTCGGTTCGGCCAATCTCTGACGACAATTGATGAGGGATATTGCCTTGTTGGGCGGCTAGGTTGTAGATAGATTCGGGCCGCGTGCACGGGTAACAAGCAAAATTCCATTGGAATCATTATTTAGTAGTTTCGACACCCGTTTTTCAGTACTTGGTGCCACGATATGTGCGTTTCCTTATGCTTCTTAATCCCATGCTCAACTCTTCATCTCAGATGATTCCGAAATCTATCTATTCCACGCAACATCCCCGTGTCAATAGCACGCATTCAACGACAGGTCAACTTCTCATATCCAAGTCCTTGATAATCACACTCCCCTAACTAAAACCGCCTGTCTGTCCTCCGCCTGAAAAGACCTAGGTATCCCCACTATCACCACCCATGGCCACAAGACAACTCAACTACCAACTATGTACGTACATACTAAAGGCCCCACAACGTTCAGTCCATCAATCATCTGGGTCTTGTTCCTAGACTTGACTTGATTAGACAGAGAATGGGAAAATGGCTCCTCTATTGATACCATGTGAAAGTCGATACCCCTCGCTTGGTGGGGATCTTTGTTCTCGACGGTTACGAACACCGGCAACGTGCACTTTCCAACTATCTGATGGCCTAGTCAAATATTCACACTACAAGTCTCTTTGCCTTTTACAAAGAAATATACGGTCAAGACTGAAGAAAAAGCCTGGCGGCGTGGCGCATGTTGGCTCGGTGGGCAACACAGGACAAGGCCAAGGCTGTCAGGCAAACAATGGCACTGCATTGAATCCAAGCAGAACTCAATTGACGTAGCTGGTACGCTGGCACAGGGCGCAGTCCTATTTCCATCCATGGTTGTTTCAGCACTTTGGCGTGTCAGCGTCTGCTTGGGTAGAGGAAACCCAATGGCATTGTGCAGCTGATCACCATATCTATTGGAATGGCAAGATGCAACGAAAGCTACTGTCTTGTTTCTTCCCTTGTCCCCTCTCTTATGCGCTGTCAGTGTGACCTTGGTTCTCCGTTTCATGCCGTGGAGCCACCACAATGCATGACATGATATGCAACGCCAATTCCACTGGGGGGACACTTCAGCAGACTTCCGGTGCATCATTGACTCAGTGGATGTTGTTTCAGAAACACGGGGACCTGAAGATCTCTCCTCTCAAGGATGAAGTTTATTTGCGCTGATGCATTGATCACCCGCCATTATTTACCTACAGTACACGACTTGACAAGTCGCCCAATATCGGCGGCCTCAGGCTATTCAGGACATTTCAGTCAGAGACTAGGTCCATCATACAGCCACCCCCTGACGAGATGCAGCTTTTGTACGACCTTGGTTTGGCTTGCTTTGCCTTTTTTCGAATTGGCTTTCCATGCCCCGATAAGCTCCAGCTAGCGACACGGAAGGGCCTGGATGGATGCTCCAGCCTACAGCGCCAGACGACCCATGGGTGGGAATGTCGCCCAGAGTCTAATTGTAACGCCTAAATAATCAGGTTCACAGTCGCCGCGATTGAACAGCTAGACCCAGCCAAGTACCTCATTCCTTGTTCGCATCACAGATAATGCTCTGGATTTGTATCCATTCCGCGTAAGCAAGGCTTGCTAGAACTTTCAGCCGTGCTGGTTGCCTTGATGCCTAGAGCCTCAATCGACAAGCGTTGATTTGCAACGAATGGCTGCTGGGACTTTCGTCGACCCATTATACACACTCGGGCATTGTCACTTGCGGAGTGCCATGACTGTTGAAGTTGTTGAACATGCCACGGCTGGATGACCTCCATCATCAGGAACGTGGCGTGAGCCGAAGGCGGTAGCGATTGCCATTGTCGGCAAAGTCTCGACGCGAACCTATGTCGCCCGTTTTTCGATAGAATAATGATGAAGTCGCTTTTGGTTTGTTGAGAATGATGGTGTCGGGTAGTCGGCATCAAGTAAAGTCGTAAACCATCAAGCTCTCACGGCCGTCTCGTGTCTCTTTGAGAACAATGACCATCTCATCGTCGAAGCCGACCCAATTCCTGCGGTCCTCCCACTCGGCCCGCGGCGTTGTCGTAGGACTGTCTGTGTTGTCAACAACTTGCCTGGTCGTAGGTCGCACCTCGATGCTGCGGCCTCCGACGCGGCCCTCTAGCTCCCATACGCGGATCTCGTCGCCCCGTGTGCTAATACTAACAGCCTTACCCCGCGGCGTAATCTCAGCGTCCGAGATGCCTGACGTGTGGCCCCAGAGGCGGATGCCAGAAGACAGAGAGAAAGATTTGGCGGTCGATGTGCAGAGATATAGGACGAGTGTGTTGTCTGGCAGTGTGGCGAGGAGGTATGGGTGGCTGTAACAGAGGGTCATAAGCTCTGAACGTGACCCGTGAGTTCGGATAGTGTCGACGCCGCCTGAGGCTGTAATGGGGAGTGTCGAAGCAAGGCGGGATGTCAGGTTGTCAACGCCGGAGCCATCGGGGGGCGGTGTTATGAGTAGGTCTTGGACGCCGATACACCAGCCGTCGCGGACAGGGAAGGTGTACGCGATAGAGGCGCTTACTGAGGACGACATGCGTCGTATCGATAGAGCAAGAGGAAGGTGTGTGGTGTGCGACTTAAGAGACGTAAGAAGGTAGGGAGGCGGCAGGATCGTGCCCATGTTTCGAGGCTTCGCCTGTCGCTCTACTGTCCCGTGCAAGAGCGGTTCGCTAATCTTGCTTGCATCGTTCATAAAGTGGTCTGTAGGCTCAGTGGCTGGCCGATTAAATGTGTAGAGCGAGATCAAACCAGCCGTTGTCGCTGTCAACACATAAGGATAGCCACAGGCAACCGCGATAATTTCCCCATTGCAGCTTTTTTCATGCCGATAGCTTCGTGTCAATTCTTGCTGTTCGAGGTCCAACCGCCAAAGTCCGAAGCCGCCATCAGCGAATCCCACTATGATAGCAACCTCTGTCGCGGAGCTGTTTTCGTCCACTGCTAGTGATGTCGGTACATTATCATCACTTTCGTCGACCTCGTGAAAATCGAGTTGAGCGGTCGGCCGCCGCGTCCGGAGATCCCATGCGCGCAATCCAGAGTCCGAGTCAGCCGTTATCGCTATGCCCTCAACAACCTTGATCAGCGTTCTTTTTTGCCCATCACCCTCCTCTAACGCATCCCGCACACTGACTTCCTCCACCGCACATTTACCTCTGGCCCAGTTGTGGCGTAGCTTGTATTGTCTCTTCCAGTCAACGCTCTCTCCCTTACTGCTCTCTTTCAGGAACTCGTCATCTGGCGCTCTGCCTTTTCTTCCGTCTGCCCACACAGCTCGTCGCGCGGAATATTGAAGTCTGGTACCGCCAGCTCCACCGATGCGGAATCCAGGTATGCGCAGCGCGCGTGGGAGTACAAACCGCTCATAGTAGTGTTCACGCCACAGATGAGGATCCGAGGCAAGGCGGTAAAGACGACGGGAGGTAGGGGAAATGTTGAGGAGCTCAGATGATGAAAGGAACGAAAGGATTCGCAACAGTATTTCAGAAGATATTCTAGTGAGTATATCCTGAGATGGCGGGTTGCAGGCTGCATTGGCGATACGTGAACGCTTTAAAGGCCGAGGTTGACCTACATCATGGGCGTGAGGGTCAGAGCTCTCCTCACTGTATGGGTCCTTGCGCTTTGGCATTTTGAAAGTCACTTGTTGCACTGAGCAGCCCAAACCTGATTTACAGACGCAGAGTTTCAAAGTGTGTTTCTATTGTCAAGATGATGTTGGAGCAGAGGTTGTTCGAGGAAGAATGAAAATGTCGGTGGCAATGGTTAGGTCCGTTGGAGCTTGCAGTCCTAACGCTTACCCTGTAGTCTGTAGGTGTGGTACCTGAAAGCGTGGTTGATGATTAAGGCAGTCTGAGAGTGTAAAAACACACAAATTATCCCAAATACTAAATGATTCCTTTGGTGTTTTAAACGTTAATGGCCATCTCATTGTGTCCTTCCCTCTTTGTCTTGTACTGTCCCTTGGCATATATGCCTGAGTGTGACTTGACGACCTATTGCTCAGTGTTCAATTGTACAAAGGCAGTAAGGGATGACATGATAGATAGGTACATACCATGCACTTTCACTAATAATAATACTCGGTACAAAGAAGTGTTCACAAATTGTCAGGAACACAGTGTTGATATAGTTCTACTGATGTCGAAATTTGTTTGTTCAAGTTCTTTCTGGCATCCTCATACATATTTACTACTTTCTCTGACGTATGAACACAGGGTATTTCCATAACGCGTGTCAAGGTAGAAACTTAATGTCTACCGTATAAGTGTCCCCAAACTCCAACGATGCTCAACCAACTCCGCTTTTATAAACCGATCGCCGAGAAGAGATCATCATAGACTTTGCCGACCCAGCCGTCCATAAGTCCTCCTCTTGCGACAACACCTAGTCCTCCGATTGCCCAGAGTGCAGCGAATGCCACGGAAGCGCCGTGGAGGGCAACCCATTTTCGTCTTCTTTGCTTCATAGCCTTCTTCTCGGCAGGGACGCTGCTTGTTCCCCAGATGTGCTTGGTCGTAGGAGACAGACCGAACCACTTAGCCTGTCCCCAAATCATATGACCACAGCCAGCGGCAAGAAGACCGATATAAGAGAACCAAGATGTGACGGGGTGTCGAGCGAAAGCATGTGCGACGTAGGCTAGGCCAATGTTGGAGCTGTCACCTTCAACTTGTAGAGGTAGAATACGATTGACGAAGACATGGGCGGCGAAGAAGACAGTAAAGGTGTATCCGGAGATCGAAATGTAGCTCAATGTTGGCCATGGCGAAGCGGCCCTGGCACTCTTCTGATCCCTTTCGAGTTCTGTCCTTGAACGATGAAGGGCGTACATTCCCGGGGTCGCTGCACCGTAACGCTGCATATTCTGCGATCTCCTCAGCAATCTAAGGGCAATGCCTGAGCCGATGTGGGCGATGATGGGTAGAGCAACCAGTATGGGTTCGGTAAGTGAGGTTTGGTAAATTTCACGAGTCATGAGGAGGTATGTTTCGGAGCCGGGAACCGAGCGTGTGATAGCGGGGATGAGAGAAACGTTGGCTAGATGGAGGGACGTGAAGATACCCATTGCGTAACTTGAGAACTTCTGAATTCGCATAACTAATAGAGAGTAAGTATGGCTCTGTTGGGTATTATACACAGGAATGTATCCTTACGATAGAAGATAGGGCCAGGACCAGCCCCGGGGCGGTTGAGGTTCGTGCTTGCACTCAAGCCTGGAGCACCAGTCGAAGGGGCTTTTATATACGAGGTGCTGTTCTCCATTTCTTCGGCGCTCACCATCTCGTACCCATCATCGCTTCCTCGAGGCGGTGGCCCAAGATCACAGCGGTCAATAGTGGGATCTGCTGGCGGAGAATCTATGGGGGAAGGGTCAAGCTGCTGCAAAGATAAGAAGCTTGCCTGTGAGGCTCGACGATCAGGAGACTGGTCGAAATCCATAGTGCTACCACGCCCAGCGTGTTACCTTTCTTTACAAGTAGATGAGAGAATCAACTCCTAGAAATGCAGGCGGGGGGGGGGGGGCAGAGGTAGAAAAAGAGATGATGGCGCGCTCATGACAGGGAAGTTTTTCCAGTTGTGATTAGCGCCTCAACATGGCACAGATTCTGGGGCAGTTGTTCTGGAAGCCCCTGCCAGAAGCCCCTGGGAATGACGTTGATGTTCTGGGAGCCCGGTCAGCAAAACATGCCAAATTCTGATTGGTGACGGATGCATACGAAATTAGTGCCCGGAAAAAACCCCAGGCACCCCTAGGTTATCTCCATAGGTGCTGGGTCACTGTCCGCTCAATCTTTCCCGATCAAATCTAACATTCAACAGTCGACGAGATCCACATCTTCCTTACAGCAAATCCGCCATACACGCTTGACTACCTAGTAGTTGTGTAAGAGAACGTCAAGCAAAGAAACATGCCTCCAGTAAGCGCGACGCAGCGTGATGATCGTATTCCTACTGACGCGTCTTTAGCGACACCAAACACTTCCAGCGGCACAGACCGCGGCTGCGCGTGAAGCGCAAAAGTCTTTCTACTGCCAGCTCTGCTCCAAAGGCTATTCGAGGATGAATGACTATGAAGCTCATCTCGGCAGTTATGACCATAGTCACAAACAGCGCCTTAAGGATATGAAGGCCATGGTTCGTGATCCCAATGCAGGCTCACGTGCGCGTAAGGCCGAAGCCAAAGCGGATGGTCTTATCAGCATCAAGCTCCCTGGCCAGGAAACTGCTACCGGTACAGGCGGCGGGGGCGGAGGCTTCAAAAAAGGCGGCTTCAAAAAGAGCGGCTTCAAGAGTGCCTTCACAAAAGTTGAAAGTAGCGCATCAGGATCAACGCCATCAACTACCGAGAAGCCCAGACCGACCAATGCGCTTGAACCTGCACCAGTCAATCCTGGCCTCCAGAAAAACCTCTCACCAGAAAGCGATACCGAAGATGAGGGATACGAAGTTTACAATCCGCGGTTTCCTACAGACTAAGTTTTGCGACATGCACGATGGATGCACAAGCGAACACTAAATAAGAATGCTGCGTTGATACATCCTTATCTATCTATTGGCATTGCCCTTCACCCTTCACATTGGTGGCCACTGGGGACCCCCTATTTGAGAAATGTCCTGCTCCAACAATCCCAACAAGTTGCGGCTTCCAGACATCCAGTCTGCCATTTGCGCCACCTGCGAGTTATCCGGGAATGCAGCATTAGGGTCGCTGCTAGCGTTGTTCATGTTCGGGTCCATTACAGGCATGAAACCTAGTTGGCTGAGATACACGTCAAACTCGTCCCCGATTGGAACCATTGTTTGGTCTTCCTGCTGTTGTGACTTGGCCTCGACATAAAGCGCCGCGACATTGCTCATGACTTGGCACAGCCGTGATAGTTTTTGCATAGTCTCCGAAGCGTCACTGGTTTCTCCAATCGATGTGCTAAAGTCACACAAAAGGCGCAGATCCTCTGCTGAAGATGTCTCAATTACATAACAGAACAAAACGAAGAAGGGGGCGAATGGAGTCAATACTAGGTTCCTGCCGCAATGTCAGTTGTATTTGGAGCTTGGAAATGATAGTTGCTGTCGACATACCAATGGACATAGATGTTTCTCGCATGAGGATCCTTCCGCACCAGCTCCATACAGGCCAGATGCGTATGTGTTGCCCTTCGTGCGGTTTCGATGCATTCGTCACAGAACCTACTGGAGGAGCCTTCGGGGGCTGGTATTGCTCGGTAGATGAGTGTCATGGTCGATAACAGCTGGACTTCGTCACCCTTGACGTGAATATCAACAAGAGGCGATGCTCCTATCTTCTCGAGCGAGGCAATAGCCATTCCTCGGCTCTCGTACGCCTCAGCCTCTACTTCTCGACACTGAGCTGCCAGCATTCGAGCCCTCTCGGCAATAACAGCAGGAGGCTGAGCTAGTGCTGCTGGGCAGAAACTAGTCCCGTTTAGTCAAAACAGCCAAAGATGAATCTGTGAATACTTACAGCTGCTCATACACTTGGCCTTGAAGCGTTGCAGCGCTGAGCCACATGGCGGCAACAGCTTTGGTTTCAAGACTCAGTATGCCCTCAAAGTGGAATGTGCGCGGGATATCAATTTCCCAGTCCTGGATGAGAGGAGCACGCCCAAGTCGAATTGCCAGCGCTTTGTCTGTCGTGTAAACATACCAGAAGAGGATTGCCCTTATGCTGGCTTCTTCCGGATTGCGAACTGAATGGTCTTTGCGGTGAAAGCCTGCGGTCTGGCACATCTGTGCGGCAGCACTATTAAGGTGCCAGGCTACCGAGGGTCTGCACACGTCAATGGCATACAACGTCTGATGATTTGGTTAGCGTCTAGTAATTATCATCACAAGAAAGTGTTTCCTTACCCCCAATAGCAGAGCTTGGACTGTTTCGATCTTGACGGACATGAAGAGAGACATGTTGGCCAGTCCAGTTTCCAGGTTGACTCGGCTTGTGTAAAGATGTGAGGCAAACTCATCCTTGAGAGCCTTGTTATCTGTGGTCAATGAGTGTTGCTCGAGAAACAAATAATAGAGCCCAGCGTTGACAATGATGAATGTAGCATCGGTAAAGTCTTCTGTGGGGAAATAGACCATTCGACAAAGGTTGGAAAAGTCACTGATGCCTACGAAATAACACACGAATGTGAAGAGCCCCGGAGGAGAAGCTAGAAATGGTCAGAGGGCGGTTTAGAGAGCAGATGTTTTTACACGTACCCCTGGCTCGCTTCAGCATAGAGACCACGACATCCATAGGAGGCATCTTGAGTTGGCCCAGACCACCTGGCGGCAATGGTTGTTGCAACGGAAACCTAGGGCCGTGGCTGATGGATTGTCGACTCTGGAGTTCCGCTATCTGTCTTAGGTTGGCGAGGGCCTCCCACATCTTGGGGCTGACATCGTGCAATGAGGTACGCTCTACAGCGTGCTCAAGGAGTTCACTAGCAAATGTCGTTTGCTGGGCAATTACAGAATCGCCGCCCAGTGCCGATTCATCATCAGAGCTTTCAAACCCGACTGTAGAGGCAGCGTTGGCATCTAGGCCAGCAAAGGCTCCCGGGGTTACGGGAAAATGGACATTACTCCCTGGCGTTGAGGTGGGGCGCTGAGAGAGATCGCGGAGGAGGTTTTCTATGTTAGCGAGGCGGACTTCGATCTGATCGATCTTGCGCTCACTGGAGGATGGGTAAGTTGCTGGTTAGCAAACGGCCTGCTTGGTTGGGTGGGGATGGAAATAGACATGGCAGACACGATACAGGCTTCCTGGGGCCAAAAGGATACGGGTTTACTGACTATTGAGATGATATGAGCACTCGTTGCCTGGGCTCTTTGGGTCTCTGACCGACACCGGTGGATGTGCAAGAGCGTTTGGCTGTACGACAGTTGGAGCAGGGCCAGTCTTTATCGCATCGGATCTATTCCATACGAGCGTTATTGATATGCACAAAGCACACAGACTACATTACTTCGTGATGGCACCTATGGGATATGCTTACCTTGCGCATACGACACTGATCACACTGGCTCATGAGATATTGAGTTAGTCATGACACTGGATAGACAAGCAACTAGACCCAGCCCGGACCCATGCATACATGCATGCATTCAAGCTTGTATCATATTGATTCGGCCAAACCTTGCCAAGCAAAAACAATGGGATTTTGCAAATAGGTTGCAGTACAAGCGGTAACTAGACCATCCCCGTGAAAAATGCCTGATATGGAAAATACCACTTACCGCACGCCGTGTAGAGTCATCGGGAGCCGCGGGTCCGTTGTTGGTGAATGCCGGGCCAGTACTGGAATGGTCCATAACGAATGAATGGATCTATCTTGACGTGGCTACCTATGTGATATAGATGACGTCGAGGTGAAAGATAATGTAAACAAAGGGGCAGCTAAGATTTCCTCCTTTTCGTACCTAATCGGGGGACAAGGCTAGAATCCGGGTGCTGACGACGCGGTACAGTTGGAGAGAATATCGTACTATGATGGGATGGGAGGGAAGGGAAGAAGGGTTCCAATTCGGAAAGCGCGGGGACCGATAACAAAACGTTTGGATTCCGAATTGTGGCTTGTCAAAACAGATGTGGCTGCATCGAAACTCAACACTGCCATGATCCTGGAGGCCAAATGGATTAAAGTTCTTTTTCGTGTTCGTTAGATAGTACCTTTGTAGGTAGGTGGTTTTCCTACCCAGGTAGGCAGGTAGGTGCCTAGGTAGGGTAGGATTATCTGCTACATGCACAGAGCCCGCCAGTAAACTCCCTCTGACCTTCAACTCCTTGATGGTCCTCGTCCTGCATGCACCGCAAACAGTAGTCGAAGTTAACCAGAGGCGGCCGAATAATTTCCCCGGTCTTAGACTCTTCTAAACTCACATTTGTCTGATGCCTGTGTAAGCTCATTGGCTGGATCGTATCGCGCGGGATGCGACGAAGGTCAACGCCAAGAAGCATGCTTTCTTCAGGAGCGTTGATGTTTGTCGTCATTTAATCATATACAGTACATAGTCAGTTAGTTACCTACCTTTAGTCGTTTCCCAGTCGTTTCAACATGTCTGACCAGGGGCACGCAATAAAAGAAGGGGTCTCAATTGGCAATTATCCTTCCAACACTGCGGTATCAACAGAGCAGCCAAACGGCACAATGACGGGTACACTTGGAGACAAGGGCGAGAGTGATGATGGTGATACAAAAGAAGAGATGAAGGGCACAAGCTTCAAATATTACTTGGTAAGTGTTTTACTTATTTATTTGTTGTTGATGCACCGAATATCCCTTATAGCTAACAACACACCCAAGCGCGTCTTTAGTTACAACGATCGGTTAGGATGGGCACTCAATGGTGTTGCATTCGTCTGTATGGTTGCCGCAGGCACGATTCTGCCGCTTATGGATCTTGTATTTGGAAAATTCATCAATGTTTTTGCGGATTTTGCTACCGGATCGTTATCACCTGCTGGATACAGAAGTGAGGTCAGCAAGTATAGGTAGGTACGGGCTTCTATTATCGTGCGGTGCGTTCCAGGGGTTGGGCACCTAAACTGACCATCATTCCACTCATAGCTTGTACTTTGTCTATCTTTTTGTTGCAAAATTTCTTTTGACATATATTTGGACGGTAAGTAGGTACCTGTCTACTTTGGTACAGAGCCACGTGCCCAGGTCGATACCTAGGTACCTAGGCAATAAGGTTCTGATCAGATGCATACGCAGATACTTGTTTCTATTGCAGCCATCAACACCACAAGATCGCTCCGCGTTGACTTTGTCAGGAGTACTCTTCGCCAAGAGGTATCGTTTTTTGACTCTCCCGCATCTTCAATCCCCGGGCAGATCACGACCAATGGGAACCTCATCAACCAAGGAATATCTGAAAAGTTCGGCATCACTATTGCGGCCCTTTCGACCTTCGTCTCTGCCTTCATCGTGGCGTTCGCAGTCCAATGGAAGCTCACTCTCATTGTACTCGCCATTATCCCAGTGAATCTCATTGTGACCATCATATGCGTGGCAATCGATACCGGCTACGAATATGCCATGTTTGACGTCTACTCGAGGTCTAGTTCCTTGGCCGAGGAGGCTTTCTCGACTATTCGTACAGCCCACGCTTTCTGGGCCTTCCCGAAACTGTCAAAAAGATTGACAAGCACACTCCAAGAAGCAAGGAGAATTGGCCACAAAAAGTCTTGGGTGTACATGGTTCTGTTTCCCACCGAGTTCTTCTGTATCTTTGCAGGTTATGGCTTGGCCTTTTGGCAGGGAATGAGGATGTACTCCGAGGACGAGATCACGCAGCCAGGTACCGTCGTAACGTGAGCATACTTGCCATGTTTTGTTTAGGGTGTTTTGACTAACATTGGTTTTCATAGTGTCATTTTTGCTGTACTCGTTGCAGCCACAGCACTTACTCAGATTGCACCCCAGACGATAGCCATCTCCAAGGCCACTGCTGCTGCCCAAGAGATGTTCGAAATGATTGACCGTAGGTCGCAAATTGATCCGTTATCTCAACAAGGCGAGACCATACCCGATTTCAATGGTAGTATCCAATTTCGTGGGGTCAGGTTTGCCTACCCTTCCCGTACTAACGTGACGATTCTTCGCTCACTGAACCTCGACATTCCTGCTGATCGGACCACGGCTCTTGTTGGTGCTAGCGGATCCGGAAAGAGCACTGTGTTTGGGCTCTTGGAACGATGGTATATGCCAAACAGTGGGTTGATCACACTCGATGGACGCCCTATTGAGAACTTAAACATACAGTGGTTGCGGACAAATATCAGAATGGTTCAACAGGCATGCACAAGGCATCCAATGTCGAATATCTAGTAACTGCTGACTTCTGTTCAGGAACCAACTCTATTTAGCGGTACCATTTATCAAAATGTCGTTGATGGTTTGACTGGTACACCCATGGTCGACCTTCCAAAAGATGAGAAACAAAAAATGGTCATCGAAGCTTGTAAATCTGCCTACGCCCACGACTTCATCGAGAAACTGCCCAAGGTGTGTTTGTCTCTCGTTTTTGTTGTCCTTTACTGAATTGTTCCAGGGCTACGATACTTGGATAGGCGAAAGGGGAGCGTCGTTATCCGGTGGCCAAAAACAACGTGTAGTTATCGCTCGCAGCATCATTTCTAACCCCAAGGTTCTGATGCTGGATGAAGCTACTAGTGCTCTCGATCCCAACGCCGAAAAGATCGTGCAGCAAGCTCTTAACAATGTCGCTAAAGGTCGAACAATGATCGTTATCGCGCACCGACTGTCTACAATTCGTGATGCCGACAATATCATCGTCATGGCCAAAGGCGAAACAATTGAGCAAGGCTCCCACAACGAACTCCTTGAACGAGGTGGCACATACTCGCGTTTGGTTCACCTACAGGATCTCGGCAGGGGCAGTTCATCTTTAGACGATGAGGAAGATGATACAGTGAAAGACGAGGCAGGAGTTCGTCTGGACCCTGTCCTATCCCGCGCTTCTCAGCACGCTGTAGCGGATATTACACAAAACGATGCAATTAATTACGGACTCTTGAAAGGACTTTGGCTTGTTATCAGAGAACAGAGACCTCTGTGGTTCTCTCTTTTTATTTTAGTCATCATCTCTGTTTTGGGAGGTAAGCTGTTTGTTCCACGTCTTGAGGATAAAGGAGCCTACTTACACTACTTCAGGCGCCACGTATCCGGCACTTGCTGTTCTCTTCTCAAGGACTATGAAGGCATTCGAGACGGTAGATGTTAGCGAAGCAAACTTCTTTTCGTTAATGTTCTTTGTGGTTGCCCTCGCCAACCTTGTCATATATGCCGTGGCTGGCTGGGTCTGCAATGAGATCGGCCAAGTGATTTGCCTACCGCCCTACCTCTACTATATTCTGTAACTAACATCCTCTAGCATATAATGACGGTATATAGAAGTGAGCTATTCGACAACACTCTTCGACAAGACATGAGCTTCTTCGACGATCCGGACCGTGGAACCGGAGCTCTTGTCTCACGACTAGCCTCCGAGCCCACTAGCCTCCAGGAATTACTGTCCATGAACTTGTCACTCATCATGATCAACATAGTCACAGTCGTAGCAAGCTCTGTACTCGCCATCACCTACGGCTATAAGTTGGGCCTAGTCCTTACACTTGCTGCTCTACCAGTGCTAGTTGGCTCGGGATATGTCAGAATCCGACTTGAATACAAGTTCGATGACGATACTGCTGGAAGATTCGCTCAAAGTAGCGGTTTGGCTTCGGAAGCGGTACTGGGCATACGGACTGTTTCCTCACTAGCATTGGAGCGAGCTGTCATCGAACGATATAGTAATGCCCTCCAAGGTCTTGCAAAAGAAGCGATTGGAAGCCTGGGTTGGAAAATGCTGTTCTACTCCTTCAGCCAATCGGCATCTTTCCTTGCCATGGCACTCGGTTTTTGGTAATATAATTTGCTTGTGAATGGTTGAGACAGCACTGACAGGTGACAGGTATGGCGGGCGCCTTGTTTCCACAGGTGAGTATACGACTGATCAATTCTATGTGATCTTCATCGCTGTCGTGTTCTCGGGAGAAACATCAGCGATGCTATTCCAGTACACTACAAGTATCACAAAAGCTCGAACAGCGATCAACTACATATTTGAGCTTCGGCGTCAAAAGGTGCTTCACGACGATTTAGGGGATGGGCCTAGCGGTGGGAAGATCCCAACTGGGAAGGGTGTCGACATCTCTTGCGATGAGATCACTTTTGTCTATCCTCGTCGACCTAAGCTGCCGGTCCTTCGAGGTGTGGACATCGGCATCGAACCGGGCAAGATGGTGGCTCTTGTCGGAGCATCTGGATGTGGCAAGTCAACTATGATTGCACTGCTTGAGCGGTTCTATGATCCAACTAGTGGCATGATAATGGCGGACGGTCAAGACATCAGCACAAAAGCTAGGCGGTTGCATAGACGAGATATTGCTCTTGTTCAACAGGAGCCGGTTCTGTACCAAGGTTCGATCCGAGACAACATATCCCTCGGCATCGAAGAGGGCAACCCATCTGACGACGACATCATCGAGGCTTGCAAACAAGCCAACGTTTATGAGTTTGTCTCTTCTCTACCCGAGGGCCTCGCCACATCTTGTGGCAATCAAGGACTCTCGCTCTCAGGTGGCCAACGCCAACGCATCGCCATTGCGCGGGCTCTTATCCGAAAACCCCGTTTATTACTTCTCGACGAAGCCACCAGTGCCCTAGACGCCGAAAGCGAGAAGGTAGTCAAGGAGGCGCTGGATCGAGCGGCCGAGGGAAGGACGACAGTGGCCGTCGCACATCGACTAAGTACGATCCGGGAGGCGGATACCATATGCGTATTTTCTGGTGGGAAAGTCGTGGAGAGAGGGCGACACGAAGATCTTGTTGCTAAGAGAGGAGTGTATTTTGAGATGGTACTGGGCCAGTCTCTAGACAGGGAGGTGTGATGATTCAGAAGCACATCGGGGTGTGAGAGGACTGCCCATTCAGTTATTTGAACACATGGTAGCAGACATCGATTTGTCCAGGTTGTGATGAAGCCTGTCCCATGAATGGTTACAGGATGTCAAGGAAAGAAAAGGGGCATATAACTATGATGGCAAATAGAGCATAGCCCGACCACGATCTACAGTTCGGCCGATTTTAATCTAGAATCCATAACTTCGTTTCTATTTTATCTAGACCTTATCATGATAGTCCCACAAACGTCTTCTCCAGCCACGTTTTAATGTATCTCTTAAGCCAAGACCTTGATGTCACCATCCTTGAGCTTGCCAGCCTCGACAAGCCTCTTGGCCTCACCGCTCCAGACAGCCTTGATCTCGTCGGCGACCTTCAGACCGTTGAGCTTACCAGCGAGAGCAGCGATCTCGTCGGGGTCGATCTTGCCCTGAATGGTCTCGACATCATTGAGGACAGAGTCGATATCGGCAGGTGTGGGTTCGCCAGCAGCGAAATAGTTGGCGTCCTTAACGGATCCCTTGAGAACTCGCTTGTTCTTCTTGACAGCGTTCTTGGCAGCCTCCTTAGCCTTCTTGGAAGACTCACGGTCGGCCTTGGCCTTCTCTTCGGCCTCCTTGGCAGCCTTCTCCTCAGCTTCCTTGGCAGCCTGGGCCTCCTCCTTGGCCTTCTTCTCAGCGGCCTCACGTTCGAGGCGCTTCTTGTTCTTAGAGGCGTTGGCTTCCTGTCGGAATCGCTTAATACGCTCATCTCCAGCTGAAGCATCGTCTAGCAACTTGCGGAGACGAGCATTGTCCTCAGCCTTTCTCTTCTTGCGAGCGTTGGTGTTCTTACGCTCCTGGTGTCGCTTCTGGTCACGGTTCTCGTTGTCATCGGGAACATCCTCGTCGAGATACTCGAAAGTTCGCCAGCTGTCGAAATTGTACCAGAAGTTGTAAAACTCCTCGACCTGCTCCTTAGTGGCGTCTGCACTTCCAAACGAAGGGACGGGGTGAGTCTTTGAGAAGCGAGCCTCAGACTTGAAGACCTTGCTCCATGCCTTGTAGTAGTCGGTCTTCTGGAGTTGCTTCTTGGTGGGGGGCTCAACTTCAGCCTCTTCATCAACGGAATCGAACTGGCGGCGCTTGATGGGGTCAAGGAGGACGTCGGTGGCCTTTTGGATACACTTGAAGAACTGATCGTCGTCGACACGACCCTGGGCAGCCTTCTTATCAGGGTGGTGCTTGAGAACCTTCTTGCGGTGGGCCTTCTTGATCTGGTCCTCAGTAGCCCTCCAGCGGTACTTGGAGATACCAAGGATCTTGTAGTGATCCTGGGTCTAGAGGTATGTACGTTAATAAGAGAACTGGGATGCACATGAATAATTACGTACCTTCCAGTCCTTAGCCTCACGCTGAAGCATCATGGGATCCTCAGGTTCGCTCTCATCGCTGACATCGCCGTCCTCGACATTCTTTGCGCTCTCCTGGGCCTGGATACGGTCGTCCTCAGAGAAAGTACGCTTGTGACGGGCTCGTCGAGCGTGAGCGAGGAAATGAGGGCCGACAGGCTCAATGCTTCGCTGAGTAGCCTCAGAGAGCTTGCCAACAGCCTTGAAGTCCTTGTCGGCAGCCCAACCACTGGGAAGGGCGGGAAGGGGGAGTGTCACAGTAGCTACAGAAGCCATTATGTGATGTGGTGTGTGTATTTGATGGTGATGGAGAAAGAAAATATCAGGCAGTTTTTTGCCTGCAATAATTTTTTTCAATGGCGCTACATCGACTTCCCCCACCATTAACATATACATTAGGTATTGGCGGGGTAAATCCTCCAATAGATAGGTGCTACGTACATCCTAGGTACCTAGTACCTTAGTACTTAGGGACCACAGATGGGAATTTCGAATGCCTGGTACCTACCTACTAAGGGTAGTAATGATCATAGTGAGATGATGCCCTACGCTGTTCTGCAGTTAGCGCTTGCCAGCGCCTAAGTGCCTCGGCGGCGGTACCTACAGGTAGGTAGTAGGTACCTGACTTAGTAGGTGGTCCAATAGATGGACGCCATCCGCTAGACCGTCAAAGGCGCTGGAAGCATCCAGCCAATCCAGTTGAAGTTGAACTGGGCTTTTTTCCTCTCTCGATTTCAAAGCCATCTTTAACGACCTCGGACAATTCTTCAGCACGACAGACCTCCGAATTTCTGCGAACCTCAAGTCTCAGAACTTTCGAGTTTCCCGAATCCCTGAGAGTCAAAATGACTACCATCCCGGCTCTCAATGCTTACCGACATCTGATGCGCGCGGCGCGCATTACTTTCCAAGGTATGTAATCAAACCAGAACTGGACGGGGCCTGTTGCTCCTGTCAAGGTAGTTCGACGTCTCAGCTGTATTGATTATTTGGTGTTTTAGGAGACGCTCCTATCCTGTCTGCAGCTCAGCTCCAGATCCGTAACGAGTTCCGTCACAAGGCCACGATCGATGCGTCTGATGCTCCTGCAGCGATCAAGCACGCCGAGGAGGTTGCGAAGGTCCTCCGCCAGAATGTCGTTCAGGGTCGAAGAATAGAGGATGGCAAAGATTCTTACAGTGAGTTCGGCATGAATGTCTTTTCTTCAAGCACGAATAAGGACTAAGTGGCAATTTAGAGCTGAGAATACACAAAGACATCGAGCGAGGCGACAATGAGTCTATTAAGACCGCTGGCAAAGGTACAATCGGTGGAAGCTGCTGCGGTGGTGGTAAAAAATAAGAGGAAACTCTTAGTCCCATTGTACAATTTGTAACATTACTGTGATGATACCCCTAGGAATAAGTGAAATTATAAAATGGCCACTCTTGCATTTTCCCTTCCATCAATTCCTATTCCGAGTATTTCCCAACCGCCATGGTTAATTGCCCTTTTCGCTAAAGACCAACTAGGTAGCCATGATGACATTTACCCGACGCCAAACTCCAAGAGCATGATAGACCAGATATCTAACTTATGGTCAACATAAAAAAAGGTCATGACTTCGTTTAGTCTCCAGAAAGAGCAGCATAGGCAGGTGTATCGGAAGCTCCAGGAGGTGCTGCTACAGGGGCAGGGAGAGCTGCAGGCCGGGCAGCAGACTCGCCGCCGCCCTCCGCTGATCGTGAGGCTTGACCCTGAGAAGCTCCCTGGCGCTGTCTGGCATCACGCAACATCTGGTTTCTTTGCTCTTTATCCATAGTGCCGATTGCCTTCGGTTGTCCCCATCGAACCCGTAGCGGACATCCAGCAATTACGGCCCGACCCTGACATGCCTCCGCGGCTTTCTCGGCCGCCTCTCGAGTTTCGTAGTTGACAAAGGCGCAGTGCGACATGTGTGAGCATACCAAGCTCTTGATCTTGCCGTGCGCCTTGAAAAAGTCCCTCAGCTTGTACTCAGGTAGGTCGTCCTCGATGCCAGTCACGAAAAGCGACATGATGCTCTTGTCGGCAGGGGGGAGCCAGTCGCGCGGGCTCGGAGGCAACTGAGCAGCACTTGGAAACACCTGGCGACCCTTACCGCCTGGTTTAGCTCCCGCAGCCGCGGCAGCTTTGGAGTCTCGAGTTCGAATAGGGCCCGGTCCGCCGAGGCCAGCACCAACGGCTGCGTTTCCGCTCTTGGAGCTTTCGCCCTCCTCGATAGTCCTTCCTTTGCGGAAATAAGGTTTGCTATTGGCGAGTCTTCGTAACAGCTCACGCGCCTTCTCGTCTGTCTTTTCGTATTCCTCTTGTCCAACCTTTCCCTCCTCGATCAATTGTTCGTTATTTTGCGCGAAGTATTCTCGGTTGATGTCGGACTGAGGACCAGGGGCGACCATCTTGAGGGCAGCATCGCGTACGACGATAGGAAGACCGAAGGAAAGATCGAGCATGCAACACTGACAGCAGTTCTTGAGCCGCGCGCAGGTCAAGCAAATGTTCGTTCGTTTCTTGCGACCGTTCGCGCGCGTGGCGCTCCAAGCAAATACAGTGAAAGGTCTGGTACACTATTGTACACCCCGTTAGTTTTGTGTCAATGCGAATAAACGAAAGGGTTGCGCGCGGTCAACGTACCAATTTGCATTCGGCTCCATAGTCCTCTTTGAGCATTTTAACGTAGGGATTTTCGGGTAGACACGTCTCGCAAACGGAAGGGAAATCGGTGGTTTCCCATCCTGAGCGGTTAAGATCTTGCTTGATCTGAGGTGGCATGGCAGATACTTGAAAGGATAGTTGCGCAGGAAAGCTTCAAGCTGGCATTGATGACTTTTGGCGTTGGGGCGTAGAAATTCGATCGTCCGCCACCTTATGTAATACAGAATCGGCTCAGAACAAAGCTATGACGCCGGAGTTGGCCGCTATTGGATACCTTTGTAGTTTCCCTCCTAGGGATAGCCAAGTTCGCTCTGCTTATCGATAAGCATCCCTTCGGCATTGAAGGTTTCGTTTGCGAATTCTAAGTCGAAGACCAAAGTCTATCACCTCGCGATACGCACAGTCCCTTCGGCATAACATCTTGGGGCTCATGGACCGGATTTCAGAAAAAACGGCTGTTAGAAGAATAAGGGACGAAATAGTAGATCAGCTTGCGCCATTTAGGCCAGACTTCTCAGTCTGTTTATCTTTGTACCCCATAGTTTAGGTTAACTTTTCTGGTACGTTCCCAGTAATAAGGGGCGTACTGTCCCTTTTGGGCCAAATTCGTAAGCTCAAGCAAAGCTGTATTCAAAGTGTAAGTAAGATACCCAGAAGGATCACGCATATGCCGATTATTAGAAGACACTATCATCAGCATGCTTACCATATATCACACTGCATTCTTTCTTGTCTTTTGGTGTGCAGACATAAGGATTCGAGCTGACTTGTGGCGGGTAAGTGGGCAGCAGTCAGTCATCTATACGAAAACGAAGAACATCATGAGAACGAATCCAATCACAACTCACATTCATTAAAACTGGTAGGGAACTGGATAACTACATCATTTGGAGTCTTGGTATTGCCGTAACTCAAATCATCGAAATGCTTCAATGGTGTTGTTGTTACTGACAACTTATTCTCGTAGACGCTTTCGTATTCGTATCATTTCTCGCAAATTGACAGTACACATGCGAGCCTCTACGTCGTTATCTGTTGTTAGCTGCACACTCACCGCCAACCATTCGCAAGCTGAGGCGAATGCGCCAGCAAAACTGCAAGGATATTCTGTTCGCATTATGCAAAAGCAAGTCAGATTCTCTTTGACGGAAGAGGAAGCGTGAGAAAAGCCCATGTCTTTCTTTATCACATGTATGTCGAATCTCGAGGTGTTGTGGAGGGTTGATCCCTCTGCACTACTTCTGGTCGTATTCTTTCTGATCACCCCCAAACCTAAACGATAGACAGGGGACCTAGTACCCATAAGGTATAGCGCACGGATATTACTCAATTCACGATTGAGATTGGATGCCCTTAGACGGGATGGCTTGTGCAGCTCAGGGGAGGCCCTGAAATTTGTTGCTACTGTCCAACCCGTCAAGTCTGCATACCCTTTCACCATTAAAGCCACTCCGTTCCCTCAAAGTTTCGACTTTTCAATCCTTACATCTCCAATTCGCCTGTTGTCCTCTTCTCCTTTGACTTCTCGTTTATCTTCTTCATCTTCACTTCACTTCAACACTTTACACCATATTCAACATGGTTGCCTCATCGAACACCGGCCTCGAGCGCGAGGATCACCAGCGCGATGCCGACTTTAACAAGGCCATGCACGGCACTTCAGCCCAGGCTCGAGGTGGTGTTGCTGCCATGTTCCGCAAGGGCGGTGCTGCTAAGCAGGCTGCCGTTGATGAGTACTTCAAGCACTGGGACAACAAGCCCGCAGAGAACGAGACTCCTGAGGAGCGAGCTGTAAGTCCCCTTCGACATGCCCCTGCTATTCATTCATGGCGGTGACTAACGCAGCGGTCAGGCCCGTCAAGCGGAGTACGCTACTTTGACCCGACAGTAAGTGATCTAATTCCTGTCTCTGTTTCCCCTGACTTTCTGGGTCGTGTCTCAAACAGCCTCGGGGAATAACCAAGCCAAATACTGACTTGAACCTCGTAGCTACTACAACCTTGCTACCGATCTCTACGAATACGGATGGGGCCAGTCCTTCCACTTCTGCCGGTTCTCCCAGGGCGAGCCCTTCTACCAGGCTATTGCCCGTCATGAACACTACCTTGCCCACCAGATTGGTATCAAGGAGGGCATGAAGGTTCTTGATGTCGGTTGCGGTGTGGGTGGTCCCGCCCGCGAGATCGCCAAGTTCACAGGTGCTCACATTACCGGCCTGAACAACAACAACTACCAGATCGAGCGAGCCACCCACTACGCCTTCAAGGAGGGTCTGTCCAACCAGCTTCAGTTTGTCAAGGGTGATTTCATGGTTAGTAATTTCCAGTTGCCCCAGTATCTAGAACGCAGGCTAATTCCGTCGTTAGCAAATGTCTTTCCCCGACAACAGCTTCGATGCCGTTTATGCCATCGAGGCCACCGTCCACGCTCCCACTCTCAAGGGCATCTACAGCGAGATCTTCCGTGTTCTTAAGCCCGGTGGTGTCTTCGGTGTGTACGAGTGGCTCATGACTGACGAGTACGACAACGATAACCTCCGCCACCGTGAGATTCGATTGGGTATCGAGCAGGGTGACGGTATTTCCAACATGTGCAAGGTCTCCGAGGGTATCGCTGCCATTCACGACTCTGGCTTCGAGATGCTCCACCACGAGGATCTTGCGGATCGTCCCGATGCGCTCCCCTGGTACTGGCCTCTGGCTGGCGAGCTCCGCTACGTTCAGACTGTCGGTGACTTCTTCACTATTGTGCGCATGACCACCTGGGGTCGAACCATCGCCCACGGTCTGGCTGGACTCCTCGAAACTTTCAAGCTTGCCCCTGCCGGAACCAAGAAGACTGCTGACAGCTTGGCTCTTGCTGCCGACTGTCTGGTTGCTGGTGGTCGAGACAAGCTCTTCACCCCCATGTACCTCATGGTAGCTCGCAAGCCTGCTGCGTAAACAAACAAGTTCATGACAACAAAATTTCCAAACAATATTTTCTCACGAGGGTCAAAAAGGGAGTAAATTATGCTGGCTGATGATGCACATACATATGAAGTGGCTAGCCTCGGGATATAGAGGTCCAGAAGGCAGAGGAGTTTGGGGACCATATTGGCTTATAATTGTAATAAACATACCAATACAATTTCATCTTTCTTGTCGTTGATAGTACAGTTATCCGTTACTCGTCACTTTGGTCGTCCGTCAGCCTAAAGTCATTTTATTAATCGATGCTGATGTGATAAGAACATTCGGTTGCTCTGTTTCTCCGGTACCCCATGAACAACAATTGGTGTAGCCGTTTTCTCATCCTTCAAGTGGATTCAGAATGGTCCCTCAATGTTCCCCTGGATCCCCCCAACAGACTGGCTGAACGGGTCGCAAAGGCTGCGTTCTGAGCTTTGATAGGTGCTTCCTACTAGTCTAGTTGACTACCTACCCTTCGAAATAATGCTGCACTCACTCAATGGCAAGGGTCTTCCGAAAGGCGTTGGCTGTACTTCTGTAGGCGGGGAGCAAGAGGGATAAAGCTGCCCGAACTAACGGAGGGTCGCTCGGGGGGATTTGGAGAGCGGGTACTCCATTAGTCACTCAAAGTTGGTGAGGGCTTAAGTACCTCGCAGTTCCGGCACGATACGTACCGACTGGCCCCAAAAAAAAACTGATAGCTGGCCAGCAGAAGCGTTCTTCGGTGAAATTCCCTCTCTCAACCCGACTTGTTCATTTCTCAACACCAACTTCAGCTCATCACCATTTTTAATTCCCACGTCAAAGTCGACGACTCGGGAATTACGAGAAGCTTGTTCTCTGCAGCTTCCTGACTTTGACATTTCCTTCTCTCGTCCTCATCAACAATCTATAGTCCTCTTCTCGACTTCGGGGTCAATTGGCTATTCAACAAACGCACATCATGTCTCGCATTCTTCGACCCGCAGCTCGCCTTGCTGCTTCGACTCGAGCTATCCGCGCTCCCGTTGCTCCTTCGGCTGCTCAGTCTGCCATCACCCGCGCTGCTCTTGCGCGACCCGTTGTTTTCGGTTCCGCCCAGACCCGATCCTACGCCGACAACAGCTCCGGCGTCAAGGAGTACACCGTCCGAGATGCGCTCAACGAGGCCCTCGCCGAGGAGCTCGAGCAGAACGAGAAGGTTTTCGTTCTCGGAGAGGAGGTTGCCCAGTACAATGGTGCCTACAAGGTGACCAAGGGTCTTCTCGACCGCTTCGGCGACAAGCGTGTCATTGACACTCCCATCACCGAGTCTGGTTTCTGTGGTCTCGCTGTCGGTGCTGCCCTCAGTGGTCTTCACCCCGTTGTAAGTATCTTAGCACCCGTTTCGTCATATTCAATTAGAGTCTGACCGCTTTCGCCTTGTTAGTGTGAGTTCATGACCTTCAACTTTGCCATGCAGGCTATTGATCAGGTTATCAACTCTGCTGCCAAGACCCTCTACATGTCTGGTGGTATCCAGCCCTGCAACATCACTTTCCGTGGTCCCAACGGTTTTGCCGCTGGTGTTGCCGCTCAGCACTCTCAGGATTACTCCGCCTGGTACGGCAGCATTCCCGGTCTCAAGGTTGTTTCTCCCTGGAGCGCTGAGGATGCCAAGGGTCTCTTGAAGGCCGCCATCCGTGACCCCAACCCCGTCGTTGTTCTCGAGAACGAGTTGATGTACGGTCAGAGCTTCCCCATGTCCGAGGCTGCCCAGAAGGATGACTTCGTTATTCCCTTCGGTAAGGCCAAGATTGAGCGATCCGGCAAGGACTTGACCATCGTGTCCCTTAGCCGCACTGTCGGTCAGTCTCTAGTTGCCGCTGAGAACCTCAAGAAGAAGTACGGTGTTGAGGCCGAGGTCATCAACCTGCGATCCATCAAGCCTCTTGATGTTGAGACCATCATCCAATCCGTTAAGAAGACACACCGTCTTCTATCCGTCGAGTCTGGCTACCCTGCCTTCGGTGTCGGATCTGAGATCCTTGCTCTGACAATGGAGTACGGTTTCGATTATCTCGATGCCCCCGCTGCTCGCGTTACTGGCGCTGAGGTCCCTACTCCCTATGCTCAGAAGCTTGAGGAGATGTCCTTCCCTACTGAGAAGTTGATTGAGGACTACGCTGCCAAGGTTCTTCGCCTGTAAGAAAAAATGGAGAGAGAAATGAGTGCTGAGAAAGAATCCGGTCCAACTGCTTGCATACATCAGGACGGCGCCCATGTTTATGTGCCCAGCGCGGCAGTGCGTGTCCTTCGCTGCTCGTTGTGATCATCGGGATTGAGACACAGATGAAAATCTGGTCCAATTGGCGTATTTGATGGACACTGCATTTGATAGACGTGCGGAAGGAAAGGAAATGTAATTTTATCGCTTGTTGCCGTGTATGTTAAGGGCACGGCACCCGTCTTATTAATGATCTACCAATTCATATATGTGCTTTCCATAGATGGTGAACTGCCAGTGTCGTGATTTGCCCAAGCTGGAAACCGTCGAAGAGTGTTTTGAGAAACAGGTTTATAAACTTGTTACTGTGACAGGATCAATCCTCGAGTTTCCGCTAAAAGATCAGTGCCGAGTTTCAATGATGACGCCGCTCAATCGAACGGATCTCGACTTCCTCTTGGGAACAAATTTCGACGTCTGGAGCAATCATGTTGTTTGGCTAGTACAGGGTAGCTGAAGTGGAGCTTTAAACTGCCATCAATGTCCCGCCATGAATGTCATAATCACCAACGTCAATGGTGGGGCATTTCTAACTTGGAGCTTTCATCACTGGGATCTTGAAATAACAACGACAAAGAGAAACAACACGGCATTGTTTACGTTTGACGTCGCCAGAATTTCGTGGGCATGTCTGCTATAGATGCTCTCCTTGAGGGGAAAACTCAAGAGATTGGCGAGCGCCAACCTGCGACCCAGGATCCTGATGCGCTCAAGCGTCATCTAGAGGAGCTACTCCTCTCGCCTTCGCCGGAGTTCTCACCAGAATGGTTGAACCGTCTACAACAGCGATGGGACTTTGAGGCTGATTATACATCTCTGTACAAAGTTGCACCGCCACACACTCGAACACTTACTAGATTTCAGCGCCATGGACTGGAAGGTCGCGTTACAGGCTACAAGAACGTTACAGTTCCTGCAAACAGTGCCACGGCCAAGAATTCGACCAGTCTTTCGAGAAAGCCCGCGAATCGCGCTGACTTTGTGAGAGGTGCTGCTGGCTTCTTCCCGTTCGCTCCTGGTGGTCTTGAAGGCATTGAGGCAACAGCAGCATTCGAGGACTCCGTACACACAGGAGGTGTCGCAGAGCCGGGCAGTACTGGAAACAAACTGGAACGAGTAATACAACTTGGCGCCGAAGGTGGGCTGTTGGAGATTGCTCCTGGAATGAGCCGAGGTATTGACTTCGCGAAGAAAAAGAGCAGTGTCAGCCAAGAGGATGCAAATGCTATCAAGGAAGTACTCGAAGAGGAACCTGAGGAAGCCAAGGTTGGGCATGAGGGCGGTGATGAGATTTCACCAGATACCGCTACGCCAGAGCCAAATGTGGACTCCGGAGAGGATGGGGATGATATCGACGACATCTTGCCGGTAGAATTCCCTGCTCTAGAACCCCATGGAGTGCTCGCAGCTTCGAGTGCTCGCAAAGCTGGTCGTGAATGGGCGCACATGGTTGACATCAACCACGACATGTCCAATTTCAGAGAGCTCGTACCTGACATGGCTAGAGAGTGGCCGTTTGAGCTCGACACTTTTCAAAAGGAAGCAGTATACCACCTGGAAAACGGCGATTCAGTTTTCGTTGCAGCGCATACATCAGCTGGCAAAACTGTCGTGGCAGAGTACGCGATTGCGCTGGCTGCTAAGCATATGACAAAAGCAATTTATACTTCGCCGATTAAGGCGTTAAGTAACCAAAAATTCCGCGATTTTCGACAAACATTTGATGAGGTGGGTATCCTTACTGGCGATGTTCAGATCAACCCTGAGGCCAGCTGCTTGATCATGACGACGGAGATTCTTCGAAGCATGCTTTACCGAGGAGCTGATATCATTCGAGATGTCGAGTTCGTTATCTTCGATGAAGTTCATTACGTCAACGACTTTGAACGAGGTGTCGTCTGGGAGGAAGTTATCATTATGCTGCCTGAGCATGTGTCGCTCATCCTACTATCAGCGACTGTTCCGAACACTAAAGAATTCGCCTCGTGGGTTGGCCGGACGAAACAAAAGGATATATATGTTATCTCTACCCCAAAGAGACCTGTGCCCCTTGAACATTATCTTTGGGCTGGGAAAGACATCCATAAGATTGTGGATTCGGAAAAGAAGTTCATTGAAAAGGGTTGGAAAGATGCACATTTTGCTATTCAGGGTAGAGACAAGCAAAAGCCTGCAGAAACCACCGTTGCCTCGCGTGGAGGTAACCCTCGGGGCAACCAACGCGGCGGTACTCAACGAGGAGGGCCCCAACGAGGCGGGCGAGGCGGGGGCCAGCAAAGGGGGGGTAACCAGCAGCGTGGTCGCGGAGGGCCACCTCGAGCAAGTCATGCGCCTGGTCATATGGGTCGTGGCGGTCGTGCAGGTGGCTTCACATCTGTTGCGCAGGACAAGAACCTCTGGGTTCATCTCGTTCAATACCTCAAGAAGCAAACCCTGCTTCCAGCCTGTATCTTCGTGTTCTCGAAGAAGCGATGTGAAGAGAACGCTGACGCTCTTAGCAACCAAGATTTCTGTACAGCGTCTGAGAAAAGTCATATTCACATGATCATCGAAAAGTCAGTCGCGCGGCTGAAACCAGATGACAGGCAGCTTCCACAGATCATCAGGTTGAGGGAATTGTTGAGTAGAGGTATCGCTGTTCATCATGGCGGACTATTGCCCATTGTCAAAGAGCTAGTCGAGATTCTCTTTGCTCAGACACTAGTGAAAGTGCTGTTTGCTACTGAAACGTTCGCCATGGGCCTGAACCTCCCTACACGCACAGTAGTCTTCTCAGGATACCGCAAACACGACGGACATTCGTTCCGAAACTTGTTACCCGGAGAGTACACTCAAATGGCTGGCCGAGCTGGCCGTCGTGGTTTGGACACTGTTGGATCCGTCATCATTGTACCACCGGGGGGTCTTGACGATGCACCTCCCGTTGCAGACCTGCGCAACATGATCTTGGGAGAGCCTTCAAAGCTACGATCGCAGTTCCGGTTGACATACAACATGATCTTAAACCTCCTTCGAGTAGAGGCATTGAAGATTGAAGAGATGATTAAGCGCAGTTTCTCTGAACACGCTACTCAGCAATTGCTTCCCGAGCATGAGAAGGATGTGAAACTAGCGCAAGCGGATCTGGCCAAAGTCAAGCGAGATTCTTGTGAAATCTGTGATGTTTCAATGGACGAATGCCACCAAGCTTCTCAGGACTTCAAAAAGCTAACATTCGACCTCTACAAGGGCCTGTTGGCCATTCCTATAGGACGAAGGATGTTCTCCCAGCACCGCCTTGTGGTGTTTAACTGGGACGGCATCCGCTCAGTCGGTATTCTTCTGGCAGACGGAATTAGCAACAAGGGCACGTCAGAAGATCCCACACTCCATATATGCGCCATCAAGTCTCTTCGAGACCGACGTGATGCCACCGACCAGCTTCCATTCATTCCTGCATTCCGAAAATACTTCCACGAGCTCCCAAAGAGCAAGAAGCGGGTGCAGACTAAAACCCTTCATGTCCCGTTGAGCGATGTAGAATGCCTCACAAGATGGGTAACAAAGGGCATTGTTCCTGAGATCTTCCAGGGAGGAGATGGCTATCACCAAGCGAAGGATCGCCTCCAAGAACTATGTGGCTCGTGGGATGATAGACTGGAAGAGCTGGATTTGTCTCGAATCAAGCAATTACAACTTCAAGAGATTGTAGAGACGAGGGTTGACTTGGTTAAGACGATATCGAACTCACCTGCCGAGAAGTGCTCGGAGTTTTTAAAGCATGTAAGTTCACGCCTCTCTGTGTGATTAACTTGTAGAACTAACAATTGTAACAGTTCGCCATGTGTCACGATGAATGGCTCATCAAGGAACACATCTCTCAACTAAAGCAGTCTCTATCAGATCA
Organism: Fusarium armeniacum; assembly: GCA_013618295.1. Lineage (NCBI taxonomy): Eukaryota > Fungi > Ascomycota > Sordariomycetes > Hypocreales > Nectriaceae > Fusarium > Fusarium armeniacum. The sequence goes on along the minus strand of JABFER010000200.1, from coordinate 3,151 downwards.
GAATCTGCAGCTTCTGCCCGATTACGAGCAGCGAGTCCAAGTGCTCAAGGAGCTTGGTTTCATTGACGACGCCACTCGCATTCAGCTCAAGGGCAAGGTCGCGTGTGAAATCCATTCTGGTGATGAGTTGGTTCTTACTGAGCTCATTCTTGACAATGTCCTTGCCGACTACGAACCAGCCGAAATCGCCGCCCTCCTGTCCGCTTTTGTGTTCCAAGAAAAGACCGACATGGAACCATCTTTGACTGGCAACCTCGAGCGTGGGAAAGAAACCATTGTGGCTATTTCCGAGAAGGTCAACGACGTACAAACTCGATTGCAGGTGATTCAGTCTGCTGATGACTCCAACGATTTCGTGTCTCGACCACGATTCGGCCTCATGGAGGTTGTGTACGAGTGGGCTCGGGGCATGAGCTTTAAGAACATAACCGGCTTGACCGACGTTCTGGAGGGTACTATTGTGCGAACGATTACACGACTAGACGAGACGTGCCGTGAAGTGAAGAATGCGGCCAGGATCGTAGGTGATCCAGAACTGTATCAGAAGATGCAACAGGCTCAGGAGATGATCAAGAGAGATATCACAGCAGTAGCAAGTCTTTACATGTAAACTCGGTATTGCGATGGATTAGTCACTGTGTTTATCGAGTCTGCAGTGGGTGGTAGTATCTACAGGCATCATGGTTGCAGAGAGTACTGTTGGATGCAGTGTGTCGTTATAACAATCAAAGTGAAGTTGTGGAAGAAGTGGCCCTATCTAATATGTGATATTCGTAACCATTGAAACATTCGCATTGTTCTCAAATTAGAGATGAATTTGTGTCGCCTACCGAGAAGCAAAACCCCAACGCCAAACCATAACCAAAAAAGCACATTTCTGAAGTTGAATGCCATCGTGCATAGTGTAATATTGCCCCGTGGAAGAAGATATCAAGGTTCCCCTGAGCTGATAGGTTCTGTAGTATAACGACTACGCTCGCAGAGCTCGTAGCCTCTGCTGAAGTTTGTCTTCCTCTTCGGCGCTGGGCTCATTAGTCTGCGCAGGCTCGGCGTTTGAAGGTGTCGCTTGGTTGAGCTCCTTGCTGAGCTCAAGGCCAGCGTCATCGGCCAGCTTTCCAAGTAACTCATGGACAGCATCCTCGCCAACCTGCGTCGAGGTAGACTGAGTGATGGCGTCTTGGTAGATGCCGTTGGACATGGCGTATTCTTCGTTTTGCTGCTTGAATTGCTCGAGGGTAACGAGGGTCTACGTAGGTTGTTAGCTTTGAATCGACGTGATAGACTTGAGACTAGACTGACCTTTTCGGGGTTGGTGTTTTTCTGGGCGACGTTCATAGTTCGCGATGATTGGGCCATCATCTGTGTCATTCGGTTCATCGAGTTGTTGGCCTGGATCTGCGCAGCAGACAACTCAGCCATATCGGCCATCTGGTCCATCTGCTGAGCGAGTGCCTGCTTGGAAAGAAGCATCTTGGCCTTTTGGTACGCCTTCTGGGTCTCACCCTTCTTGAGCAAATCTTGTATCTGCTTCTTAAGGATTGGATCCTGCTTGGCGGCCTTTTGGGCCTCGCGGCGAGCCTGTTTGGCTTGGAATCGAGCCTGAAACTCTACCTGCATATCGCGAGCCATCTGACGGTTCGACATTGTGGACCGGAGGATTTTGTCTTTTTTTGTTTCGTTTTTCGGGCGCAGGATCGGTAGGTTGATGGGCAGAAATGGTCGAGCGTGGATTTTACTGTTTCGTGTCGTGATGGGAAGAAGCAGTTGATGTCATGTGAGTGTTTTAGGTTGACATGGAACCGCCGAAGGCCTAGAATCAGACCCGCGATAAGTACTTACCTGAGTTGCGGGCGCGCAGACAGGGTGGGGAAGCGGGCGAATGACGCAAACAGCGGGAGCGGATTATTTCAGCGGAAGAGGGAGAGAGACTGGGGCTAAAGGTCTTGCGCACAGCCACTGAAGAGTTCAGGGTAAGTGGTAGACAAGCACGTAATTTCAATACGATCAATCGCTTTTCTGAATGGCCCTACAGACAAATTGTTTAAAAAGAGAGCTTGAGCATATGATGCCTTCATTTCAGGCTGCGGGAAATTTGGTAAAAGTTGAGTTCATTGAAGGTTTCGGTTGCGAATTCTAGGTTGAAAACCAAAGTATAACACCTCGCGATACGCATTGCTAAAAGTTGAGTTCATATTGAATCCAAGAGATAGGTAGGCAGACCTAACACCAAGCCAAACATCGAACAGACAACAGGTATCAATACTGTGCAATACTAGGACTGAGAAGCATCTACACTGGTTTGTTATATTCATTATCAGGTGTACAGACCATTCTCTATCATTGCGTTACTTCGAAACTCCCGGAACACGGTACACTTGGTTCTGAATAGACAGAACTACCTCGATCAACACATAAATTACTTATCAGTCTCAATCGCCGTTCAATATGAGTGTAACAGCACCAAGCCTAGCATGTCCATGTACCACGCTTTCTCAAATCCGTTACTACAAGTCAGGGTTTGGGCAATCGGGATTTGCCTTGCTCAGTCAGTCAGTGTCTGGCCATAACAGTGCCTAAAAGCGGGTGGTACCGTAGTATTTGAACGCACGAGTGCTATAGGAGGCTGAGCGGCAGCAGAGGCTTGAGAGTGATCAATGCAACAGCTCACAAGTTTTAGATGATGGGAATAGATGAGAAGAAATTTAAGATTGGAAAATCGACCGTAGAAATCGAAAATGGATGTCTGATCTCAAGAGTGAAGTGGGTTCATGGTGCTTGCTTCCATTTACTTCATCGCAGTGGGGCGGTGGCAAACCTGATACAATCTGGAGGCGTATGAGATGAGTTTACACGATAATAATGAAATAATATCCGGCGACGGGGTCTGATATTAATTGGCTCGATTAAGCTCATCTGAGACTCGAGATTACCGACCAGGGGTTACAGAACTTAGAGTTTTGTTTGGAATGGGGCAGGATGAACCGACCGACCACCCTGATGTACGATTTTCACCAGACTACATAGTATTGTAAAATCGCTGGAACGATTGTCGCTTCTCAGTATCATGACAGAAGGAGGGAGGGGGAGACAGGGGAGGGAGGAAAGCTGGAACAGCATCTACTCTAGTCCAAGGTGAACGTCAGGGTCCTAA
>JABFER010000199.1:0-105477 GCA_013618295.1 Fusarium armeniacum | reverse complement strand
TCTCGGTGAGATCCATCATTTCGTGGGGCCTCTCTTCGGGCCATTCTCAATGTAATTTAATAAATTGGATTTTGGTCGTTATTATTGCAGTGAGAAAGTAAGACGGGAGAGAAAATGCCACGGCTGAGCTGGACACCAACTTTGCCTCGATCATATCTGACAGTTTTACTTTTGCCGTTGTCTTCCAAGCCAGCCAGCCTCAATCTTTCAGCTCCGTATCGAGTCTGACCACATGCCAATTATTGGAAAAGGGGTGCGTTCCTAGTGGATGTTTGTAAAGCCACAATATTGGCACTATCATTCATTGTTATCTGCATGCAAGGATTCTTTGCACGCTGATCAGGGAAACCAGTCCAGGCATCCAGGTTGTTTCAAGTTCAGGGTAAAGAAATGTTTAAATTGAGGAAACCCAAAGACATGACAGCTATCCTGATGCTGGAAGAAGTGACAAGTTGTTGCAAAGGTCTTTTTGTCGGCCATGAAGAAAGATACATCTATCAGTTGTACATAGGTACACCATGTAACAGGCAACCTCTCCTTTCATCGTTGCCACACCGTTATGCGCCAAGGAACGGGAAGTGAACATCGTTGCATGCCTACCACCACAAGGCTTTCTTTCAAATCGTGATATGATTCTATATCAGCCGGGAGCTTGCCTAAATGGGGGAATTTGATTGCGATTGATGTTTCCATAAGCAATCAGATAAAAGTCCCATGCTGGCTCCCACAACTGCTTCCTTGAAGCAATACTCTTCCATCATGGTGATGGTCTTGCAAGGAGCTCAAGTTGCTACTTAACATAGAAATATCAACCGTATCGACTGGCGCAAGACCTCAACTGTTTATATGAAGATTCTTACCAAAGTAAGATTATTGAATACGGTTCCAGGGTAGGAAATGCCAACCTAGTATGGATGGATGCTCCAAGAGGTAGCCAACCGTTACTTGTTGGTGGAGTCAGTCAGTTAATCTTTAGCGCCCTGACAGCGGCCCGTACCCGTACCCGTTCTCCTTCCCGTCCATGCCTGTATCTACAAGCGCGCCTCCGTAAGGTCAATGACAATTGGAAACATCATTTCCCAACAGAATTCAATCAAATAGAGCCCCTTGCTTAGTGAGATAAATTGGAAGCTTTATCTGAAGACTGCCCTTTCTTTGAGCTATGTAACATATCGTCCAACGCATTGAAACACAGCATCTGCTGCGGCTTGCCGCCTCCGGTTACCTTGCCGCCCATCCTCATGCGATCACCACCCTTTAGGCGCCATGCCTACCTATCCCTGGCAGTGACATGACTTAGGTAGTCTGAGCTATACTGGTTGGTCTAAGTCTTCTTGTCTGTAACAGTCACTGCATGTCCTACTGAACACGAAACTTGTTGGTCGTTGACTTCGCCATGGAGGCAGTGCTCCTTTTTGATGAACATACTTAATCGCTCATGTGTCTTGATTTGTGTATATCTTCTGCTTTAGATCTAACTTTGTATAATACTACCTCCTTTTTGACTGTTATCATAGCCGTAATCTCAGCACTTCTTTTGTACCAACAACTATTTACGAGATGGAGGCAGCCGCAAGCATCATTGCTTTTTTACAGGTTGCTCAAAGTATTGCAAAATGCGCAGTCAAGACCAAACAGCTATGGGATCAAGCACAGGACATACCCGAGGAGATGCAGTCTCTTATACTACGACTGCACAGTTACAAGTCTATATTCGAGGTTATGCATCAGCAATTTCCTAACCAGGAGTCGTTTTGCTCGTTACCGACGTTCGCACTTGTACAGGATAACTTGAGAGCTTCAATGTCGGCGCTCGAGTTACTTAATGTGAACGCTGAACACCTCATCGCAAAGGTAGATGCAAAGAAAGGGCTGAAAAGGAAGTTGGCTGCTTTCAAAATCGCCATTGGGAGGGAAAACTCTGACCGACTCATCAAAAGACTGCATGATTCTATAGCCCTACTCAACCTGTCGTTGCAGGCTTGGAATATGTCAGTATCCCCCCCTAATATTACTTAGAATTTGAACTGACACTTTGGATTTCAGGGCAATCACGATATTGACACCTGAGCTAATCGCTACTCAGCTCAGTCAAACATTCAAAACCCACTGCGACAGCATCCAATCGTGGAAAAGCCCCGTGACAGAAGCCGCGAAAACGAATGAACAGTGCCATGAAGTCAGTAAGGCAGGCGACAACCGACTCTCGACTATATCACGATATTCCGCGAAGCTCAACAAAGTATATACTCCCTCGAAATTGGGCCGTTTCGCGATGGCATATACCACGGCCACAGGTGCGTGGCAAGCCTATGTTCAATGGCCAAGCTGGTTATCTTCATCAGTTTATGAGCTGCAATCAGCACCGACTGGATGCGGCTGGATGTATACATATCGTGTGTATAACATTATTTCGTCCAACTCCGCCATCGTCCAGAGAATCAAGGAGGGAGATAAAGCCGGGGTGTTGGAACTTTTCAACAAGCGACACGCATCGCCGTTCGACAAGGACGAGAACGGGCATTCTCTCCTCTATGTAAGAAAAGCACTGCCAACATTCTCTTGGCTTGGAAGCCTCTAACTCATCTACAGTACGCTGCAGATAGCAAGAGATTCGACCTCTGTCAACTGCTACTTAGCATGGGGCTCCGTGAAGCGCTATTGGAACAGGTGGGCGTGAAGAGAGAGTAAGTTGAAATGTGACAGCCAAGAAAAGATTCTGACATTCTCCCAGGAGTCCACTGACGCCAGCGGTATTCAAGCCTAACAGGCATGATCCAGAGGCTGAGTGGATGAAGATTGCTGGGCTATTCCACTCATACATGAACGAGCCCGAGACTAATATGGTCGTTCGTTTATTTGACTACCAGAGAGATTGTGACTATAGTGACGAGTATGTTCGCATATTTCGAAAAAGGTTCCTGCCTAATTTCTTTACTGGGCCACTCATAAATCGTCTGGAGGCCTTTCGACTTGGCTCGTTCCACTGTCAATCATCAAACACACTCTTCGAGCTTCTCGCACAAGACGAAAAGATCACCAGTTTTGATGTGAGCGAATCGACCCGCACTGGCTTCTCTCTCGTTCATTCAGCTGCTGTGGCATTTGGTATTCGCTTTGCCGATGAAGCTCTACCGTTTGAGAGAGGATGGGCCTTGTGGAACCTTTCGCCCTTTAATGATGGGTGGAGCGACTTGGTAGAAAAGGTAGCTTCAGTTGCTACGTTGGAGGATCTAAGTGTTGTCGAGACGGTGCAGCCTTGGGATATATATCACGTTCCTGATTGGAAAGGCACGCCGCTGATCTCGGTGATTGGAGGTGCTCTCTGCTACTTGTCACCAGATATTGAATTCTTGCACTGGGACACAGTTGTTCAAGGGTGTATACGGGAGTGGGTTTCAATACTACAGCAAAGCGGAGTGGACTTGGTCACATATGGCAAGCAAGAAGCCGTCAAGATCAGTCACGACCTACGATCAGCTTTTGACTCGAGCGCGATCGAGGCGTCAAGAAACGTGATACGCAGTTCTATGCCATTACGAAGCGCGGAAATGACTTTTCGGCGATGTGAGCGTCATGATAGAAAGAGGTGGAATCATAACCATTGGGTCCCAATTCGGTTACTAGAACTCAAGTTTGGACCAGATCCAAGAGATTGGAGAATAGTATGGGTGCCAGAGTTCGAATGGATGGCAAACGAATTCTGGCAATTGATAGAGAAGGAGAGTGTCACAATGCCAGGGTCATGGGTTGACGGATGAAGCGTTGCAGTGCACATCAAACGGTGGCAGCAAACAGCACTATGTACTGAAAGAAGCGGGCTATGAAGACGTTGGGTGCTTATTAGATCATATAGATTGCGGCATGTAAACAGACCTATTCCCTAAATAGTATCTTCATCAGTTAAGTCAACCCATAACATACATAGGACCTGTGGCCCGTACCACCGAAACACCAGTTGAGCCTTGATGGTGAAGCTCACGGCTCAGTGTCTTCTCATCCAACCATTTTCATTGAGCGCGGTTATCAACTTATCATACCGCATAAACTCCCGTTCAAGCGCACTGAGTTACATATGTACCCCGCCGGAAGAGGCGGGGCAGGAAGTATCGCTATGACATAGACCTGGACTAATCTTGAACCTACTTTCTTATAATCTCATGACCTCTGCTCGAAATATTAATCGATCATCTTCATAAAATTGTTCTCTCATCAACAACTCATCTCATACCAACATGGCGACCACTCGACCAGCAACAAAGGCCGGCACATGGTACAAGAGAGATCGTCACCAGTTGCTGGATGAGCTGAAGAGATACCTTGCTGCCGTCCCCGAGAGTTTAAATGGAGCTTCATTGCCTATTCCTGGAGCTCGTGTCATCATCGCCCCGTAAGTTTAGCTACACAACATCACGAAAGAACATTGAGCTAACAACACTATATTACAGCCATGCAGGATATCAGTTCTCTGGTCCATGTGCCGCTTGGGCTTACAAGACACTCGACCTGAGCCGTGCTAAACGTGTATTTGTCCTGGGTCCATCCCATACTTACTACCTTGAAGGATGCGCAGCTACTACTTTCGGAAAATACGCGACTCCTTTCGGTGATCTCGATATAGACGTGAACCTGGCCAAAGAGGTCGAGGATGCAATCATGATGGAGCAAATGCCCCGACGGGGAGAGATTAACGAACACTCTCTGGAGATGCATATGCCATACCTGTACCTCCGCTGCGAGGAAACATTCGGAACACCGGACAAGTTTCCCAAGATTGTGCCCATACTTGTGGGAAGCAACACCGGGAAAGAGGAGAAGGTCATAGGTCGAGCCCTACTGCCATATGTCGAGGATCCTGAAAACGCCTTTATTATCAGTTCCGACTTCTGTCACTGGGGCGATAACTTCAGCTACCTTCCTTACTCTGCCACGATGAGTCCTTCTGATTTGAAGCAGCTGAAGAAGGACAGCCCCAAGCCCAACGGCCCTCCAATCCACGAGACGATTAAAGCCATTGATCAAGCGGCCATGGATGCCGTCGAGAGTGGCAATCATGATGCATTCACCAGCACTCTTAAGCAGACACGGAACACTGTATGTGGACGACATCCTATCGGCGTGACGATGGCAGCATTGGAGTTGCTCCGAAAGGAACCCGATTTCGAAAACAAGGGACAATTTAGCATCATTCAGTACGATCGGAGCAACTTGGTTGAGTATCCTGACGACATGAGTGTGAGTTACGTGTCCGCTTACGCTGTACTCTGATGGGTGTTGAGCAGGACTGGAGGAGTATGATTGTTGGTTTTTGGGATGGAGGAAAGCTTGTTGGAATTGAACAATTACTTGGAGTTTGGTTGGGATAGAAGCAGCATCGAGTTGAGAGACAGCACTTGGGATTGAAGAGGAGTCATCACGATTACAGTACTTGCACATCTTAGTCCGAGTCGATAGACAATACGAGAACCCCATATTGTTACCCGTCAAGCTAGTGTTCTCGGAATCAACCTAAATTGAGTCCGTTGGAAACAGAGTTGGTGGAGTGTCAGCTTGTGATGCGCTGTATGAATAACTTTCTGCGGCTGAGATGTAAGACGGCTGAACGGCTTCAAGGTGTGAAGCATATGTATGCATGTACGGATCTCCGCACGTAAGACGAATGGTGGAGTACCTAAACCAAAGATCCTTGACGAGAAAAGATTACGAGAGGCATTGGCCGTTCGTATTAATGGATTATTAGTGGCAACAGGTGACTATGCTTGTGCATTTGGTTGATAGTGGCTCGAGTTACTTGTTACCTTTGGCTTTCATAGCGGTATAGATTCACATGAATGATCGTCTCTACTCAAAATTGAAGAAACCGGATTCTCATTTCATCTCTTTCGGAAAATATGTACCACAAATAGCTCGCGATCAAATGATTGGCTTCCCTTGGCAATGTCGCTACGAGCCACTCTTGACCCACGCGGCGAAGCTTAACTTGGGGTTATTCTAGACCCCTCCCTTGTCTTTGAAAGTGGATGGACGCCATTTTTGGTGAGCAGAGGCTCACTCGCACTATTAGGTGTATGTACCGTAGATGGTCTACAGTATGTACTTTGGCACAAGATTCATCAATTGGTAAATCAGAGTTTAGAGATCTTGGCGACAACGTCGGATAGGGCCGAATCTGCGGATCATTGGACATAAAACACCAGACTTGTTACAGGATTTGCAGTTCAGACTCTTGACGATCCAAGGATGAATGGAAAACAGCCGCTCAAAGGTGAAACAGTGGGGAAGGCATCACCAATGAAGAGAAACATGGGAGTATGGCCGTGGTTATTTAGGGATCAACCCCTTGTCTGAGAGTGGTGAAGAGAATAAGCCAGACATGGCGGATGCTACTATGCTGCTGATGTTGTCTCAATTAATTTTGTCTTTTTACCACACCCTAAACCGTATTCATGTTAAGCTCATTTATAGGCCTGGTTACTACTGCAGGTCTCTCGCCGTCTCAATCCAATTGAATGTGTCGTGTCGCATGATTGACCAGACTCTTAAAGTGTTTCTGGCTGTTGCATCTCTGGTTTTGAGCACACCGAATACCACATGGCCCACGTTTTGACCAAGACACTACTCAATTATGTATGACGATGGGGATAACCCAAAAATACGGTCAAGTCTCTTACGTAGGTAAAGACGCAACTGGAATTTACATGTTTGGATACCAACGATTGGACCCTGCATCATGACCATCAAGGGGCAATCTTGTACCTACGGAGTAAGCAAGGTGCGGATTGCTCAACAGGGCTAAGCTAAGGCTAAGCTAAGGTCAAGTGTAATCTTCTAGGGCCGCTAATGGCAGTGAGCGGCGTCCCTCAAGCGCCCTTGATGCCCCCCCAGACCCGCTAATTACTCAGTGGCTAAGTGCTATGCTATGCTACCTGTCACTGCCACTTTCACTACAACCTTGGATCCAACAATCTCGCACTCGGCCTCGCTCCCTCTCCCCCATTCCTTATTCCTTGCTGGGCCCTTCCTTGTAAACTCCCGTCACGTCTCATTTCCAGATCCTTGAATCTTATGTTTTTTTTTCTTTAACCTTACACCCTCCTCGCTCTCTCCTACTTTTTATCTTCTTCATTTACCATTTGTTTTTCCTTTTTTAAACCTTTTCGTATCTGTGTCAACCGACTCCACTAAAAAAAGGACCTGTTTCTCCTTGATTACTTGCCTATTCTCACTCTCACTCTCACATCTACTCCTTTCTCCTTGCTGCGCGACGAGAATCACTCAACTTTAATATCGTAACACGGACACGATACGGAACAATCACAAGAGAAAAGATATCGTCGCAATCAATTGCTCGAATACGAAAACCCTCGTCAAGAAGAGGTGAAATTTACACAAAGAAGCACATTCTACAACCTTTTAGAGCTCCAGCTCAGTCGCTACAATGAGTGTTAGTTGCGCCTCCTATCCAGCACGCCCTCGTCTTACTCCTGTTTGATACCGCTTCAATCTTTAGACGTTCCACAATCAGCGCAAAAGAAGCTTGTTCCTGCCTCATGATTTCATCCGCTTTATTGTACAATTTACTAACATTTCAATAGTACGGGTATGTTTTAGATCGGCTTCAGTCGTGCGTTTCCTCCTGACTAGCATATTAACTTGCGCCCTAGATACGGTAGACAAAATCCTTATGATGCCCCTGACCAGGGCTACGGCGGTAACAATGGTTATGGCAATGGCGGTGGTTACAACAGCCCGCAAGCCCAGGGCTATGGTGGTGAGACTTCCCAACTTTGTTTACTGATTCTCTTCCGCCACTTACTGACATGATTTGAGGGATAGGTAGCGTCGAAATGGAGCCCCTTGCTCACAACGGTAGCTCTTTCGCTCAAAGCGACCCCAACGCTATTCTCAACGAGTGCCGTGATATCGATCGCGGAATCGACACTGTCGAACAGAACCTCGAGCAGCTTCGTATGATCCAGCAGCGAACCCTCGACGATGCCGACAGCTCAGGCTCCAGTGCCGCCAACCGTCAGCTCGACTCCCTTTCCGCTGACACCATGTCGCTCTACCGTGAGCTCACCGAGCGAGTCCGCACCATCAAGTCAAACCCCGAGGCCAACTCTGCCAAGAACAACCCTCACGTTACCCGTATTGATCGCCGTCTCAAGGCCGCCATTACCCAGTACCAGCAGGTCGAGTCGCAGTTCCGAAAGCGAACCCAGGACCAGATGGCCCGTCAGTACCGTATCGTTCGCCCCGACGCCTCTGAGCAGGAGATTCAGGCTGCCGTTGAAGACACAACCGGTGGCCAGGTTTTCAGCCAGGCCATGATGCAGAGCGACCGCCAGGGTCGCGCCCGTGCTGCCCTGAGCGCCGTCCAAGATCGCCACCAGGCCCTTCAGAAGATTGAGCAGCAGATGGTCGAACTGGCACAGCTTTTCCAGGACATGGACACTCTCGTAGTTCAGCAGGAGGCTGCCGTCACCCAAATTGAGCAGAAGGGTGAGGAGGTCGTCGAGAACCTCGACAAGGGTAACGAGGAGATTGGTGTAGCTGTCAACACTGCCCGCAAGACACGCAAGAAGAAGTGGATCTGCCTGGGTATCTGTGGTATGTATTTCCGGCCAGAATCTGTCACTCAGCGATTTTCTAACTTTCAAATCCAGTGGCTATCATTGTCGTTATTGTCATTATCGTCCTCATCTACATCTTCGTTATCAAGGGACAGAACAACAATAACAACGGTAACAACAACAAGAGGCGAGCTATCGAGGCTGCTTCTGACGCTATCATGCACACAGCTGTCATGCCCTCCCGTCTAGCTCGCCGTGTTGCAGGCGACAACGAGGCCGCTTCTCTCATCAGCAGTGTCGCAGGAAGAATCCACATGCCTCAGCTACCGAACAACTAATTGTTCAAGTCGGACGGAGAACGATAAAAGCCTCATTGTATTCGAACCATGTATAAGGCGACTTCCTCTCTTACTATAAACTCGGGATATCTATACGCCAGACGACAAGCTTCGAATCGGAGGGAATTAAAACGAAGTGTCAGGCTGTATTTGTTTTGTCTTTTTTTGCGTATTCCCATTGGATCGATCATAACTGCTGCTATAGCCCGATAGCCTGTCTGTTTTCTTTTTGTCGATATAACCGGATTTAAATCTGTCTCGGTCTGGGCTTGGTTGTTCTTTTATCAATTGCATTTGCTAGGGGCGTTTATAGTATGAGCTTTTAATCACATTTCCCTTTTTCGACTGCTCTACAGAAATCTAATGTGTGTGCTTTGTGATTCAACACTGTCATGGATAGATAAGTCTCAATAGCAGCAGAGTCTTAAGTTGAGAACTCGGTGCGATAATTTATGTAATAATTAATATACAAGAGCGTCAGGATCCGTACATCTAGTACGATTCAGCGAGCTCGTCAAACAATCTCCATACGCCAAGAGCCATACCCAAAGGTGTCTGGTCCACCTGAAACTGATAATCCACAATATGCATACTGGGCGTGATATCGTTTTATGTTGCCCAAGCTTCAAGTTTTATCAAGTCGATATCTTGTGATATATTAGTATCAGCTTGTAATGAATAAGAACCGGCCAATAACTTACCGAGTCATTCTGATAGCATGTCTCTGTCCAAATATTGAGACAAGCCTCAAAGGCGGTTCAAAGTCCTCAACAACAATCATCAATCAGCATCGGCTCTCGCTTTTCCCTTCCCTTTGTCGTCTTCATAATCTAGAACTGCTTCCTCTGGCGCACCTCCATCGTTTTCTATTTGCTGATTCTGCTCGTTGTGCCCCATAACCATACGTCTCTTCTCACTCTCATCAACAACCTTCTTCAACACCCCCATGCGTCTCCGAAAGTCCTCAGCCAGAACATCAGCGTCCTCACCTCCTATAGCACCGCTGCCAGAATTAGGTAGGGAATCGGGTCGCGCCTCAATGGGTTCGCGCTCAACGCCTTCGACGCGGAGTATCGCGCCGCCGCTCTCGTCGCCTTCACCCTGCTGGACTGCGACGCTAGACTCTGTCACCGCAAAGTCGGGCGTCAGACTGGATGCCCATGATACGGCCCAGCGATTAGCAGAGCCTTCGGGAGCGGGAGCGAGGTCTACGACGAGGGCGCGGTGGGATGGATCCTGAGATGGTGTTGAGAGGATGGATTGGTCGTCGTCTGAGAAGAGGTAGTGAATGCGCGGATGAACGGTGGTATTCGTAGTTGAGTTTGTCAATAGTGTGAACAGCGGTTCGAAGGAGGGCATCTCCGTTTCGACCGGATCAGCTTGGTCGACAGCAGGGGGAGATTGTTGGTGTGAAAGCCCGATATCCGGACCACCCTTGATGGACGGCGAGAGCCCATCCTGGGGAGACGCATCTTTATCGGTAGTAGACATTCTGACAAGAGGTAGGTTGTGCTGTTGAGCTTCTAGAGTGGCAGGGATAAAGTGACCTAGCCAGAAGCATCTTTACTTCCAGTGGATCGTTCTTGCTAACACTAAGCTGTTTGAGCTGTATGAAGTTGGTTGTAGTTACATAGATCGAGGATGAGATGATGGGATGACGGAGGAAGCTATAAAGGCTTATCTTATCAGCACGTGGGTACTTTGGTGTGTAAGTCGCGATCTGCCTGCCCGGTATTGGAAAAGGCAAACAGGATGCAATTCATACGAGATGAGATGGGATATGATCAGATCGCCAAGTCATATTGACAAAGCTCTGACCGTTTTTGGAACTTTTTGTTTGTGGCTCAACGTTGTTAAAGGTTAACTTGAGCTGCATATGCAGTCCTCAGGGTATCAAAAGAAATGGCCGCCTGAGCTGTAGGAGACAAAATTAGTGAGCCAGCTTATGACGTTTAGACTATAGGCTTTAGTAGCTTATTTATTTTAGTATCCTAAAGCTCAGGGGTCATTTTTTCTGCCTCCTACTAGGTAGGCAGTATGCATGGGAGTATCGTGACTTGACATGTGACTGAATGTCTGGAACCAGTTACCTGCAAAACATAATCTACAGTACCTACCTAGATAGGTATGCTAGTAACATGAAAAGTACACATTTGACTCAGATCTTTATTTAGATCAAGAATGCACTTGTGAGATCGATATTTATAAATAAAATATGGGTGTATTTGTGCGTACGGACATGCTTCATGTTTACCCACCAATACGTCCAACAGTTTAGACTCGGATCTGCATCTATCGACTTGTTAGTCTGCAAACAATGATTTAATATTTCTTATACTAACACACGGATAATATTTCCGTTTTCTATACACCGCGGTTTAAGAGTCTGCATCTTCATGCACTCTGACGTTTCTTGTCACTCATGACTTGTTCGCTTATTGCCCGATCTGGTTTTGGTTTCCTGCAGCCCTGACTTGTTCAACACCCTTTTGAAAAATTATACTACACTTGACTCAAAAGTCACAACCTCTTCCCATTCATTCATAGTCAAATCGTACTATTTTGGTTTACCGACGAGTCGTGCGTCGGAGAGAGGAGGGGGTCACTGTCACTGAATCAACAGTCAAAGCGAGCTCATAGAAAAAAAGGTTGATTGAATTGGGCAGAGGTCAGAGTTAGGCACCCAGAGCCTTCACTAATCCAGCTGCCCAAGTTAACGCCGGCCCCGTCTATTAAATCTATCTATGTGTGTTCCCATGATGGCTGTATCCCTGCCTCTATTTTTGGGTCTTTCCAGAAGACCTTCCTTTTTCCCAACCATGAATTTCGTTCCCGTGATATCGTGACAAAGGAGATCTATAGCAAACAATAACGCCGCCCCAGTATGTCCGCTCTGCAGGTCAATTAAACGCCACGTCGCTAATGTCCAATGTGCAAAAAAAGCATGTTGTAATCGAACAAGAAGCGGTAAAGACTTCTTATGACGAAGACGAGTGTAGGGCACGGAAGCCAGCCGCAACCAAACTTCTCGACTTGTCCTTGGAATCAGCGGGAGCATTCCAATAAAAAAGACCCTGTAAAGGCATAGTTAGCGGTATGTCATCAATATCAGATGGTACGATGTTGGTATTGTGCCCAAGACACCATAGCCCTCATCATCCACAGTTAGGCTACTCACCCCTAGTCCCTTTTGCTTGCAGAAACCCGCCTTCATCTTGACGGTGTCCGGGTTGTCATACGTCACGAAGCCACCGTCTGCGCCTATGCATTGTGCCGCCACATGGCGTTTGTCGACGACCTCCTTGCATCCTTTGCGTGGGAGCTGATTGTACTCAAAGGTACCATCTTCAGCGCCCCCGATACCCTTGTACTTGTGTCCCGCACCAGTGCAATGAAGGAAGCTTCGTCCAAATGTGGGAATACCAAGCAGGATCTTTTTCGGTGGGAATCCCTTGGACATGAGATATGAGACCCCTGAAGAAGCCGATGTCTCTTCCTTGTCCATGGCGTAAAGTTGTGCGTGGTGACCAGCCTTGGGGGTCCACGAGCCGAAAAAGTCGTAAGCCATCAGGTTGATAAAATCCAGATATTCGGCAATCTCCATCAAATCTAGAAACTGCAAGACAGCCTTGGCTGCAGGAAGGGCAGCGGTGAGGATATAGTGCTCCTCAGGGAGGTGAATTCGGACGGCTGCCAGCAGAGCCAGAAAGTCATAGCCTTGTTGCGCATCACAGGGGTATTCCCATGCAACTGTGTGGAAGGGGTTGGTCAGTTTTCTGTGTTACAGTAAAAAGACTGAAGTAGCCTCCAATGACTCACTGTCAATTCCATCTAGGCCAGAGGCCTCGACAAGTCCCTTGGCTGATCGAGCAAAGTTGTCTCGCAGGATGGTGCTTGATGCCACGATGGGGAAGATTTCTGACGAGTTTCCCCCACCAATTGACAAAACAACTCGAAGATGAGGATGTTTTTGCTTAAGGTGCATCAGAGATCCCAAACCTCCCTGAACACCGTCAACAGGCGCACCGGCGTCCGCCCACTCATCGCTCAACTAAAACGAGTCAGTATCATCCACTGCCGAGACTTATAGTGAAAACTTACAAAGACACCACCATCGGCTGAAACACTGGCGTAGGCGTAATAGACGTGGTTGATGCAACTGTAGTTGAGCATGCCTGGTGTATCTCCTTGGTATATCCGGTAGTTGGGGAAGTATACAGCGTTTGTGAACATGACATCGGACAAGTTCGAAGCCATCTTGGACTTCCTTGAGGAGCTCATGGTGAATGGTTTGAGAGAGAAGAGAAGAGAAGAGAAAGGGAAGAAGAAAGACAAGTCTGGCACAAGTTTAAAAGAATAAGAGAGAGAGAGAGAGAAAGGTTCACCGAGTATTTGTTACTTCAAGTGTGTCCTGCAAGAACCTGCATAAACGTGGGATCAAGATCTTCGAGGTACAACTAAGAACTGGTGTGTCGGTCAACAACGTTAGGCACCAAAGACTTGCTGATGAGATTCATGATTTCGAACGAGAAGGATCCGAGCTATATAACGCTCAACACCACACCAGCACAACTGGCTAATGGAAGGAGGGTCATTTAGTTGATGCGAGCAGAGCAGGGACTAGCATCCAAATTACGGAGGGTCCTGAATTAGGTCGACAGTACTGATACATGACATAATTGCGGGGAGGCATAAGAAGAAACACAAACGCGCTTGCGTTTGTTAGAGCTGAGAAGCAGAGGCTTCTTGGGAGACCGTGAAGTACAGTTGTCCTGTCGGATCGCGTCGCTACCTGCTGTTAGCCTGCCCTTGTTTGATGCTTTGACCAGGCCTATTCGGGCCTTGTCGAGGTGAAATATGCGCCTCATGAAATGACGGTTGGTATCTTGGCGATCCAGCCTTGAAATGGAGTCGGAGATCCGGGGGGGAAGAACACTATTTCCTCTTCAGATAGAGCCCGTGTAAGAAGACCCTGAACGGTTGACCTGAAGAGGACATGTTTTTGAGCAAGACTAATTGACCTTCGGCTGCTGAGGCCGAACGGTGATGCTGAAGCACTGACGGAGCGGCCTTCCCGAAGCATCGAATATCCCTGTTACGATGGGCAAAGATGAAACACTTTGACAGAAGGACAGGTCAATGACATGCATCTTTAATACCTAAAAACAGCTTAGAACGGCAGTCACGTTCTCAAATGAGCCGTGGACCTCGGCGTAAACCGAGGCGGCATATGTCTTCAGTTCAAGGTAGAGGCATTATTTGAATAACCAGGACTCGACTCCTAATCAATGACCTCTCAGTAATATCGCGGTGAGTCACCTTTGTAGGAAGCAACAGCAAAGCTCAAGGGATGAGACAGTCTCGTGCATATAGAACAAAGCTCAACGGCATTGTTCCCGATGTCACAACGTCCGCATTTAGTATCAGGACGATCCAGGTACAGTACAGCACCGTCGTCCTTGCGCGAGGGTAGTCCCAGAAACGCCGAGTCAGAGCACCACTTCTCGATAAACAGTTGAACAACCGTGCGGCTCCTTGGATTCGTCCTGCCATCAAACTTCTCGAAGGTTTGGAACGCGCTACGCCGAATGGTGAAGTTAGTTCCATAATTAAAATCCGCCAGGGATGATTAATTATGGACTCAATCTTCAGTGGACCGAAAGCTATGTTTGGGGTTTGCGCCCATGAGCAAGGACCGCGTCGACAAGCAATAACCATTCTGTTTCTGTTCCAAAGCTTGCTCCTCCATGTGCGCGCCTTGATCTAGACAACTGTACTTGAAATTGAGAGAACCACTGTGGTGAGTAATCGACTCCTTGCAGCAAACCAATTGTCGATCTTTGGTATTGCCTACCTACCTACCTCTAGCGGATCCCTCACCTAACTGGTATGTGGAAATTAGCGTTGTTTTTAGAAGCCATCCTCACATTCAAATAAAGTGAGAGGCTGAAATCTGCAACATGTCAGAGCTGCAGTGCATAATCATGTATGATTGTTTGTCCTGATTTTGAGGCATGGATCCTGCCAAAATCTCAAAGCGCTTTGCCTCAACTCTGCCTCAGATAAACCTGAACCTGCTGGCCAGCATCTGTATTCATAACATCATGTACAAAGTATTGCGACGCCACGCGAATCTGCGATATCTTGAAACCGTGATCCGACATCATTGTGTAAGCTTCAGAACCATACATGAGGGTATCAGAAATATTGGGCGCTAGGAGCCTACGAGACGAAATTATTAGGTCAGTTTATGGCACTTAGCTTAGAAGTCTTACGCTACCAACTAACCAGTAGCCATAATTTCGTCTTCGACTTAGAATTCGCAAACCAAACCTTCAACCAGTAGCCATAACTAACACGTACCTAAATATGGCTGTCCAAGGTCGGAAATAAAGCCAAGAAGCGGCAAGAGTTTATCTATCCCCGCTTAGCTGCATTGACGTATCTCATAGCTTCTGGCTGGTATGTCGAGCGACTACCCGAAAGGCAATATCCGATACAAGCGTAGTGATGCGGAGGCGAAAGTGAATGGTGGTTCTGCATGTGAGACTCACTGGTCAGCAAGCAAGTTGGCGGCAGACGGCTAGGAATCCTGCAGAGCTTCTTCGTATGTACATACCTAGGCATCGTGGTAGGAAAATTGGTCGCTAGGAGCATAAGAGATGAAATAAGCAGGCCAGTTTATGCTGCTTAGATTAGACCTTTTAGGCTGTTTATTTTTATATCCTAAATTTCAGAGGCCAACATTTCCGAAACCCAGTAGCTAGGCAAAGGCGACCTCGAACAGCAGGAAGTGAGAAGAGATGTACTACCAAGCCGAGCCCTTGTTGGTTTGGTCTGTGCTAGGTTCGACATCTGTCAAACAATCGTGTTCAAAGTTAGTTGTCTGGTGGAGCTGAAATGGCAGGGCGACAGCTAACACCTTCCAAGCCTGGTCGAAGGAATGCGTGAGAGCCTGTTGTGTTCAGATAAATTCATGTCTGTCTCAGCTTCAACCCTATTGAGGGGGATTTTTACCTTCTTAGGTAGAGCGAGGCGGATCAGGTCCATGGGAAGCAAACAAACATCCAATACACCGCACCCCCAAGTCACAGATTGAACCAACAGTCGAATCGCAGACTACCTTTATGCGCCATCCGCATATCCTATCACCAACAACTCGCACAAGTATGTAGGCAGCTGAAAGAGATACCGCATGTATGTCAATCTTAGCAATACTATAGGTGAAAGCCTTTGTCAGAAGGAGGGGTCTTGGCATCGTGGTAGCAAACGTGCAGTATTCCCATGACCTCTTGCGTGATGTCCTCGAGTTAGAAGTGCCCATCCCTTGTGTACTTGATCGGTTTCACAGGGACGATCATTGTGGCGCAACCATGATCAAGAATGAATGATAAAGTGCATTGGGCCCATGTTCTGCACATCTCGAGCAGTTTTTGCTTTTTGACTTCTAACCCAATGGTCAACAAGCAAGATGCCAGACACTGATAGCCACTCCTTTTCTCTGATCTCCGAACCAGGGATCGAGACGATATACACGCCGACAGAACAAGACACGGACGATTATGACTTCATTTTTGAAGATGGCCGATCTGAGTGTTTACAACAAGATGATGGATCGAGTTGTTGCACCTCACTGGCGCCAAGCATGTTGGACTATGAACACTCTAATGGGAGACGTTATCACGCCTATTTGAGTGGGAGATATCCTTTGCCGAACGATACAGCCGAACAATGCCGCGAGTTGGCTGAGCATATTTTGATGCAACACCTTCTTGTATGTCAAGTCTTGCAACGGAACAAAATTCAAATGTACTGATATCTCATAATTGCAGGATGGCGAACTCTTCTTATCCAACATTGGTGACGAGCCGAAGAAGATCATCGATATCGGCACGGGCAATGGTGAGTGATTCGATAACTGTCCACTACTGTACTGACCACCTGTAGGAGCTTGGGCAATAGATGGTAACGATTTAACTGCGAACGACTCACAGGTTATTTGCTAATAGCTCGCTAGTCGCCGACTTGTATCCGGGTGCGAGCGTAATCGGGACTGACTTGTCACCGACGCAACCCAAGTCGATGCCGCTGAATGCATGCATGTTTGTTGAAGATTGCGAAGATCCGTACTGGGCGAACGGACACGACTTCGATCTTGTCCATTTTAGGGGAATGGCCGGGTTTCTTCTTGATCCGGATGCCATGGTCGCTAACGCCTATCAGTAAGTAACATTCCACAAAGGAACAGTCGCCTGCTAACAAAGAAAGACATATAACAAGCGGTGGGTGGATCGAATTCCAAGACTTCGACTACAGAGTTTGTTGTGACGACGGCACCATGAAGAAAGACGATGCTTTGCAGGTGTTTTTCGATACCTGCACCCAGGGGATGCGAAAGTACGGCTGTACTAACTTTGGCAAGAGCAATATTCGAAAAGCTCTCGTCTCCGCTGGATTCACTCAAGTTCGTGTGGTGAACAAGAAAGTGCCCATCTCGCGTTGGCCAAAAGACGAGGGACTAAAGGACATCGGGACGATGATGGAAGCAAACATCTCGGATCTCATCGGGGCCATGGCTATCAAACCATTGATTGCGTTGGGGATGTCGGCAGATGAGAGAAAAGAGATGATCTCTCAGGCTTGTCTGAGCCTCAAGAAAGGCAAGGCTCATCGGTACATGAATTGTCGCATCGTTATTGGTAAGAAGATTGGTGGCGAAGGTGCTTGCAAATCCTGATGCAGAGTCTTGATGACCAAGCAATTGACCTGATAGGTTTTTGCGAGGTTAAATAACATCTCATGAGGGGATGGTGCTGAGTTTATAAAGGAAGGCGCAGAAGTGAAGTGAACACCTTCGATAATGGCAAGTCGACCTGTCGTAGGGTAGGAACTGACTATTGCAAGGAAGGAGCGGGAGCGACAGATTGAGCAGGACACTTTCTTGGGTACATACGTATTTGATCGATCCAGATGAATTAATGAATGTCATGACATTTAAAAATGCCACTCAAAAGTAAAGACACTCCATAAACAAGCTCATGTGGAGTGACGTTGGTCGGTTTAGAAGCCATCCCAGTCGCTGACAAACCTTGGCTGCGCCGCTAGAATATCACCTGCAGCTGGAATTTGTTAGCTCAGTTAGCTTTGACATTGATCTTGACCTCAACACAGCAACTACACTACGCGCCAAGCAGTATTTACAACGATCCTGCGACAGAATACTGAAAGCACGTCAATAAACTTCAAGCAGTAGCTTCTTTTCATCTTTCATAACAGGCGCTCTGCCTGCGCCTCTTGCCCATCATGCCCGCCGCCGTCGAGTCTCCCGCCTCCGCTATCCTCAATCACTCTGCGACGCCCTACAACTTCCGCTTCTCACCCTTCCTCCGACAAACCTACCAGGTCGGCCTCTCCCCCGACCGACCAGTATGCAAAGCTTTCCAGTCCGGTCATTGCCCGAATGGCACGCGATGTCCTGAACGACACGTTTCCGATTCCAAGACGTCACAACCGACTGGCGGTCTCAACTCGCTCGTGTGCAAACATTGGCTGCGCGGCCTGTGCAAAAAAGGCGAGCACTGCGAGTTTCTTCACGAGTATAACCTCCGAAAGATGCCCGAATGTAATTTCTTCATGCGAAACGGATACTGCTCCAACGGCGATGAGTGTCTCTACCTTCACATCGATCCTCAAAGTCGACTGCCGCCTTGTCCTCACTACGATATGGGTTTCTGTCCCCTCGGCCCCAACTGTTCAAAGAAGCACGTGCGTAGGAAGCTCTGTGTCTTTTATCTAGCTGGTTTCTGCCCTGATGGACCGGATTGCAAGGAGGGCGCTCATCCTAAGTGGTCAAAGGATCTCGAGAAACCAACTCTCAAGTCGGAAGAAAAGAAGGACGAAGAGGTGAGAATGGAAATTTCTCAGGACGACATGGATAGACAGCGCGATCAGCAGAGAGACAGAGATCGGGATGATGGAGGAAGACATCGTGGAGGTCACGGTGGTCATGGAGGCCATGGTGGCAGAGGAAAATGGCGAGGAAGAGGTAGATACCGTGCAAGGGGTCATTAAGACAGGTTTCTACATGCGGTTCAGATTTATTCAGACGATGATACCCATACCTCAGTATCAGAAGAAATGCTCGCTCGAGGTATAGATGACAAAACTGGTGGATCAGTTTATGACATTTGGACTATAGGCTGCACTTCACTTATTTTTGTATCCTAAAGCTTAGATAGCCCTTAGGTAATTGTCCTTGGCGCAAATAATCAAAGCAATGGTCAATAGCAGTTATTCAAAATCAAAACAATTGGATCTGTATTTTTCCAACAGCCATAACATAAAATCATCAAGAGTTGGGGTCGTGACGGCGTCTATATGTAACAATATCGAATCTTTTTACGTATCCCATCATAATGCGTATCATGCGGACCCAATGTACATTGAATGGTCAGCATAATTTTCCATGTCGTCGTTTATGATGCTTCAGGTGCCTTGTGAGACCAGACAGCGCCGGTATCTGCGTGCCAAACGTTGTCATCTGGGACAGCGATGAACTCGCTTGACGTTCCTTCTTCACCCTTCTCGCTGTCATCGTCCTCGTCTTCGCTGCTTTCTGAACCCTCGAATGCGCTTGTCTTCCATGTGGAAAGCTCGTCAACCCGACGGATGCCCATCATCCAGGAAACAAGACCACGAGGAGCCCATCGGCCGACGAAGCCATAAACGCTGGCACCGAGACCGACTCGGACAGTGTCGGCATTGATGTCGCCGTCAATCACGTCAAAGACAGAGTTGTGAAGACGTCGGAGCGAGCTTCCCTTTAGTCCGCGGATACGGCCTCCAGAGATGGCAGAGCTGGTCTGAGCGACAAAGTTTCTGGCATATACATGGCGAGCACCCTCTGGCCAGACGAGAGGAGATTCGGGGTTTCCTGCAGGCATAACGAGGCCTTGGTTAGGTCCGCCTCGGGTAGGGACGAAGCTAGAGAAGTCGAATGTGCCAAGCTGCATGTGGGTCACGGGGATGTCGAGGGGTCTAAGTTCGGCGGTGAGGACTTCGGTAAAAGCGGACAAGGCCGAACACACGGTCGCCTCAGGTGCATGGAAGGGCGGGTTGATTGACGAGATGATGGAAGGGGTAAAGACCAGGACCTTGGGAGGAATCCATTTTTCTCCAATGGGGTTCAAGCGGGATGTGAGTAGTGGGAGGAAAGCTTGGATCGTGAGGATAGGCTGGAGTAGGTGGGTATTGAAGAGGTCGGCAAAGTTTGAAGGTGGGATTGTCGCAATGGGAGATGTCTGGTAATGGAGGCTTGGAATAAGGATGACGGACTTTAAAGTGAGCTGGTTGGGCTTCATTCCAGGTCCGGGAGCTTGAGGTGACTGGAGGTAATGAGCAAAGTGCTCAATGGCGGCGCCGGCATGAGGAGGCTAGAAATGTCAGTATAATCACGCTATAACCTCCCAAGACAAACTCACGTCAGTGGTATCAATGCTTAGAGGTCTGATATCGGCTCGCTTCATAGCCTGAACCATGGACTCGTCTTCAGCAGCGTTACAGACGATAAAGACGATGAATCCTCGTCTCTCCATGTCCAAAGACAAGGATCTTGTCAAAGGCAGAGTTGGAGAACCAGCGATAACGACGACATCAGTACGACCGCCGTTTCTCGCCCTTCTCGCACGTCTTGTCTTTCTCATGGAACGGCCCTCATAGTATCCCTTGTAAACGACGGTACCGCAGGTCAGGACGATAACGCCGGTCAAAATTTTATGCTCCGCAATCCAGGTCTGCAGTCTCTCAAAGCGAGACAAAGACACTACAGCCACCACTTCCTTGACAGGAGGAGTAGGCCTCACTGATTCTGGGACCCATTCCGACGTGGAGAGGGTTTCTCTAACGACTACGGCAGCGCGGTCGACATTCTTATCGATGAACTCGGCGGCAATGTCGGAGTACCGGCGGGCCTGGGTCGAGAGCTACACGATAGTAAGCGACATGGCCTGAAGCAAAGAGCCATATTACCTACCGTATCCAACAGCTGCTGAGGATCTATCGACATTGTGGTGGTTTGATGAGAGAGAAAAGATTGCTACCAGAGGCTCTGCTCATATGACGGTGACCTTCATGCGGTGGAGAACTTTCAAAAGCTTCTGATACCCAACCTCGTTAATGTGCATCTTTCGTGCACGGACCATCCGATCTCCGCGCCGGAACCCGGGTTTTAGTAGTCCGATGGTCTACCCGAGGTCGGGTATCTAGACGATAACCTCATCTATACAGGGTTGGATAATCCCATAAGTGAATAACTGTTGATGATTCATCCTAATTGAAGTAGGTAAGTCTGTCTCCTCTTTGATGTCGATCAGCAGGGCTTCCTTAGTCTGTCGATTGGAAGGTTATGCCCAATATTGCATATTGGACCACTGTTTCAAGTACAGAGCTCAGACTCCCTCAAAGCTAAGACCTGATAACCAGATCGCTGTTGTGGAAGTGGGTAGCATGAGACATTCCAACGACTTTGTTTGCAAGACAACAAGTGACTCCATAATCTTGTTTTGTTGTCCGGCATGAGTTGTTGATTACTCGCGATACAATCAGGCCAGAATGTTACCCTCTTAAGAAACGTGGCCCAATATGAGTGCTTCACATACTTGTGGATATACAACAGCGAATCATCAGTTTACACAAACCTCCCTGGAAAAGTTGGCCAGTACCAACAACGACGCTGCTTAGTTTGAACACGACTCAGCAGTTCTATATTAATGATTTGTTTTGATCGAGTATAATTCGAGTTTCTCATATTTCTTGTGATTAGGTATCAATCACGAGCGTTATGTCCGTATGTGAAAAAAGGTGCAGTAAGTAGCTCCACAACTCGGAGGTGTATTTCCTATCAACTTGTCTGCAAAGTGGAATAGTCTTACTAGCCCTAGAAGTAGACTATGGAGAAGATACCAAGCTAAAACATAAGACCGACCTCAGGGTATCAGAAGAAATGGCCGCTCGAGCTGTAGGCGTTAAAATTAGTAGGCCAATTTATGACATTTAGACTATATGCTTAGTTTATTTATTAGTATCCTAAAGCTTAAAGGACATTTTTTCTGCCACCCACTAGACCGATATAGATTTTTCTAGGAACACATTGCTCCCAGACCTAAAAATACTTAGATAAAGGGGACTGCTGGTGATGTCTTGCTCTTGATGCTTTCCTTTCTTTGTGGCTAACAACGGCCCATTAGTTCCCCAGATCAGGAAACGGCAGGAGCCGAGTATGTGGAGCATCAAGCGGCTATCAGCGGGTCCACTTCCTGACGTCTTGTAGAGCTGTATGTACTTGTACTCCTTTCCTAGGTAGGTAAGCACCTCTTTCTTCGGTTGAGTGATGGCTTATAGGTGGACATGTGAACCTTAAAAGGCATCTGGCAGTAAACTTGAAAGATGCTGTTGAATAAAAATGGTAATTTTTTGGCATTCGACAGTTAAACAGGTATGGGCAGTGGTAATGCTTGGAGCGATCACTGTCCAGCTCAACTCTCCGATTGCTACGCCCTAAAATGATCGACAAGCAGATAGTGATGCGACGAGTATACCACTGAGTCTAGATAGCAGGTGGCAGAAAAGATGATATCTGAGCTTTAGGATATAAGAATAAATAAACTAAGCTAATAGGTAGTCTAAATAGCATAATGGCCTACTCTAGTTTTATTATCTACAGCTCGAGCGGCCATTTCTCCTGATACCCTGAGCAGACCCGAATAATACTGTACATACAATACATCGCACCTCTTCTGCTCCAATCTTCCAATTGCAATACTTATCCAAAACGACACGCCAACTACTCAAATAAAGTGATACCAAGAAATGTACAAACTCTGCACCAGTCACCATGATTACTCCATCCCTTGCAGTACCATATTGTTTATCTAAACGCCCGTGAGTCAACAAAATCAATTTTGCCGTACTTATCTATCACCGGTCTCTCGCCAGCAAAGCAGGTGTACTGTTGGTTGCCTCTATGCTCGGTATCGAAGCCTTTGGATCCCCAGGCCTTCTCCATCTCTTCGCGGAGCTTTGTTTTTGGTTTCCCTTCCTGGATGCGCCTCTTCTCGAAGAAAATATAGGCCGCGTAGAAAGCGACATTGGTGTTACCACCGCGAACGTCTTTACAGCCCATAAAGTATCGCAGGTTGGCCGGGGATACACGCTGTCCTTCCGGGAGGTTTTTGTTAAGGGCTCGGATGAAAGCCGCCTGCGTCATACCATCTTTGGCCAGAACAGCGCGGATCTTCTTGCGAATCTCATTGCAAGTGTCATAAACGGCAACCGTACCCTGGGCCTCACCAGGAAGAGGATCGACATTGCTCACGTCGAGAATTTTGTCGATGGCCTTTGAATCAGCAGCAGTTTTCGGCTTCTTGGGTTTGTTGGCCTTGAGGGGCAGACCTTGAAGTTCACGCCTCTTAAAGAAGTGGTGAGCTTTAGCAAAGGTGTCAGTCTGTTCACCATCCCAAGTGCCAGTTCGGTTCATGAAACTGTTATAAGACCTGCTGCTGACACCAATAGTCTTTTGGAACTCGCCAACTTTCTGGGCGCCCGATTCAATCCAGGTGCGAATCTTGCGGCGAATGGAGTTGCAAGTGTCTGATCCTAGACTTTCGAGACGCTCATCGTCACTGTCGATTTCCGGCACATCGGATGGGAAGAGGTCCTCTTTAGTATCGTCAGGAGAAACATCAGACTTGCGCTTTCTGGAATTGGTAGTTGATGTAGGTGGCGCAGGAGCCTGAACGGGAGCATGCGCAGGGGATGACACAGTAACAGAGGCAGTTGGAGGAGGGGGAGGGCCGCCTGAAGTTAGATGTTCGGGTGCATATGGTACAAAGGGTGGTGCTGGGTTGTAATAAACAGGTGGTGGAGCTGAAGTAGGAGGACGGTTACTGCTAGGAATAGGAGGAGGTAACGGGTTGTTATACACGGGTGGCGGCTGAATAGAGTTCCCATAGCCAGTAGCATAGCTAGGAGTAGCTGGAGTTGGAGCTGGAGCTGAAAAGGGGAGAGCAGGATGGGGTAGATTGGGAACAGGAACAGGCATACTGGATAGGCCCTGAGGCGGAATACCAGGCCGTGGTTGGTAGTTCCAATTGGATTGATTCATTTGTAGCATTGCCTGCTTGGGCGACCAAGTCCAGCCTGACATTTCTGCAGAAACGAGGTAGTTGTACTCTGTATGGCAGAGAGTCTCGAAGGTTCGTTAACGGCAAGGTAGTAAAAGTGACGACAGCAGAATTATGACGTTGTGTTGGTCCACGCTTCTTGTACCTGGACCAGAAAGCGGCGCGTTCATAGGTTTTAAGCGGGGGAGTGCCCGAGTACCTGCGTCTCAGGTACACTGTCTTTTTAGCGTCCCCACGACGATGGCGGGTGCTCCACTAAGACTCGATCGTTATTCCCGGGGCTGACAGGCACAGTTGGAGATATGAGGGCATCAGGGTATCAGGAAAATTGGCCGCTACAAGTATAAGAGACGAAATAAGTAGGTCAGTTTATGCCGTTTAGATTAATCTTTTAGGCTATTTATTTTTATATCCTAAATTATAGGTAATTCCGGACAATGCACTTCTTTCCCAATGGCCTAGTCCGAGTCGAGCCTGCTCAACAGCAGCTCCTCCGGCGTTGAAGTTCCTTAGATGCGCTAGCTCGCGAGCTGTACCTCGACGAATATCATGGGGAATGACGTTCGCAAGTAATCCCACGCACTTGGCAGCTTCCTCCAAAACCGTGATGGCAGAGTTGGTGTTTGAAGGCCTCGTCAAGTTTCAATACTCCCTGATTGCCGCTGCTGATGGCGCAGATCACTGGTCTCTTTGGATGCGTCCATAAGACCCGTTTGCTCGGTCTCTCTTTCGAAGCTTGACGCAACTCCTCCTATGATTTTTCCTCGACAGCCTCGACCCTAAGCGCATGACAGAGAAGCAGCTTAACAGGGCAAAGGTAGTTGTGCGATGGGTTCGAGAACTCCTTGACCTCTATAGACGTGCCGCCGTTGGGGTTGTTACTAGTGAAAGAAAAAGAAAGCCATTAGTCCGTTGAGTCAATTCGCATGACGAACATCGATGATACTTACGAGATGCCTTTTGTATGTTGGAGATCAATAGTAGCACGATACACGTTCGCAGTTGTATCGAGGCGAATAGTGATGTGTTCCCATAGAAGACATTCAAGGCCTTCGTATTGATGGGATCGACGGATCTCACCTGCTCTGGCACCGGTGATAGATTGCAAGAGCAGGGACAGCGTCTTCATGATAACAACATCCCATGATATGACTCCATTGTCGATACCGTCTTGCATCATAGCTCTGATCATTCTGCCAATTACATCACTTGTAATCCACTTCTTGTCGTCTCGAAGGGTCTCTCTATTGAGTTTGCCTTCGTGTACAAGTTGGTCAAGAGTAGCACCTGTAAGGGGCAGTGTCAGTGATGAATGGCGAACAAATACGAAACGGGAAAGCAACCGCGAGATACTTACTCAGATGAGCATCGTCATGTTTGTCTATTTTGAAGTCTTCGTACCGGAAAGTCATCTGTGACTTGATAAAAGCGAGGCCAGTTTCGACTTAGTTGAGTGACGGGACGCCATTGTCTGCCTGACCCTGTAGAATATCTGGTACAAGCCAAAGG
The DNA here is from genome assembly GCA_013618295.1 of Fusarium armeniacum. Lineage (NCBI taxonomy): Eukaryota > Fungi > Ascomycota > Sordariomycetes > Hypocreales > Nectriaceae > Fusarium > Fusarium armeniacum. Next base: position 79,878 of record JABFER010000199.1, on the reverse strand, counting down.
AACAGTCCCAAGTCGTCTGCCGTTGGAGGAGATTTCAAACTGCATAGGTTAGCATGGAGCAATTGAGGCAAGAGGTGCAGCACTTACTCTTGATTAAGCGAGCTTTTTCGGAATGTATCAAGTCTTCCAGTCCATAGGTCTTTCAGAACATTTGTTCCTGGAGCGCTGGGCTGAGAAGTAAGCTGAGCCAGTTTATTCCGAGCCTCTGCTAACCGTGCACCGGGAATTTTGGGGAACACGCTGCTGTCGCTTTGTGTTTCTCGGTCCTGAAGAAAATGGAGATCTGCCTCAATGGCGCTGCCCAAGTCTGGACTGTTCTCCATGGCGGGCACGAATAGTCAAATGTTAGGAGACGAAGCTTCCAGTGTTGGGATTGAGTGACGAAAGGATGATTGAAGGGGGGAGGGCGAGTTTTGTGCAACAATGCTTGCGGAGAGAAGGTACATGGGACAGCAGGAGCTAAAAGCTTGTGTATGATGTGGTTCTTTCCCATAGAACTCGGGGCCATGAGGCTATCGTGGAAGGTGCTGTGTGTGGGTCCACTCATCGAACGTATGCCGTTCCTTCCTAACTTGCATATAACGATGAGTCTTCGATGGAAAGATGAGAAGTGTATCCATTGGGTAGTGTATTTTAGTAAAATTGTATGTTGTTGTTTTCATTCATTTCCTGATCTGATGCGATTGATATTTGATTTTCGTTCTCTAAGTGCTTGGGTCAGGCTACGAGGGGCCTGTTTTTAAGTCTATCGACTATTGGCGGTAAGTGCTGTCAATATTCTAAACGACAGTGGCCTGCTCTTTTTGACATTGGAGATAGGTATATTGTAGGAATGATACCCTGAGGAACCTATCCGATTTTGTATTCTATCGACTGACGTGAAGACCTTTGTAGGGTAGTTTCTTGGTTTCTGAAGATACCTAATGGTATACTGTAATTGTTAATTAACTGCGTCGTAGATAGTTTCATTCTTGCGTGTTCTTTTCTTTATTGGCGAGAGGACGTCATAAGAGACGGGAAGTGTTCGTATAGAATTTGAGATCGACGAGGGTTATGTTGCCGTTTTGGTTGGCAAAGTGAACCGGAGGGCTAGCTACTTAGCTAAACATCTCCATTGATTCTGTCTGTATCTTTCCCTTCCGCAAGGTAGTCACCTGGTTGTAGCCTCGAGCTTTCAACAACCCCAAGGATTCATTGGACGAGATCCTGACTTATATCCTCGTACTAGATCAGTAACATCGTGCCACAACTTAGCGTTGTTCCTTCCCACATCTTCCGCAGAAACGTAGGTCACCAGGTTTTTTTGGGGACGATCTTCATCGGCAACATATGGAACCGGTTCGATGCCACGCTCTGCCCACTTCATGACCATGCGTCGTGCAGAGCTAAGTACAACATTTTTGTTGTGTTGAAAGACGCGCTTTAGATAGTGTTCGTCAAAATTCAGGACAGCCTTAGCAACCGCTTCCTCAATAGTGAAATCTCTGTCCAATTCGACGAGTGCACTGGAGACTCCTTTGCAATTCTCATCTCTCCAAGTTTTCCCAACTTGTCCTTCTTCATAGTTGAGGGTGATGCCAAGGAATACAGGCGCGCCAGCGCGGCGGGCTTCGTCATTCGTGGCTGAGTTGGCATGGCTCTTCAATCTACCAACTTTAAGATGGGTATCATGGAACTTAGGGCTGGGCATTTTAGGGTGGTCAGGAGTTCTTGCTATAGTTGTCCAATTAGTGAAGACTGCCGACGCGAAGGCATGCCAATCCCTCAGAGTTGGGACTCGGTCGGGGTATACGCATCGTAATCCGCTAGAGGATAACTTTTCTGGAACCCAGCAGGAGGGGTAGTTTTTTTTTGGCATAAATCTATTTCCCTAGCATCAAGCTGCAACCTGGGAGCTGCGAGACATCTGTAGAGTATGCGGCAAGATCGTGACAGCTACACGGTCAGCAGCGAGTAGGACACTTGTGGCTGATGCCGTTTTGACTGTAGCACCATCGCAGAAGCGAGCGACAGTTGAGGTAGGACCAGTGATCTGAATAACTTCAGCTCGACTGGAATGGCGAGCCCAAATTAACATGTGTCCCATGTTGTCATCCTCTAGTCCGAGTCCATAAACATAGAAATAAACGCAGGCAAAAGAGTAGTCCTTTTCAAAGCATAGACTCGCAGCGAGGTGTGTAAAGAGTGACTGCCTCGGCCGAGAGATGTATTTCAAGTCTTCCTGGTTAGGAGAACTAACAACGAATCTCCAATTGAGATATATTGATGGCTGCGCAGTATAGGCTTAAGGTTTTGCAAAAAAAATCTCTATAATCATTTCCATGCGGCATCGATTGTAATTATAGGCGTATGGCGGATCGCTTGACACGTAAACTTGGTCCTAATCACATTTGTGGACAGACGCCAATCCTCGAATACAATGCTCATTCAGAAGCGCCAGATTGCCAGCTGAAACAAAGTCGCCACGATATCTTCAATCAAGACTGCAGTCTGACAAGTGCTGAAACCCGTAGATTTGCGAGTGTTCACCACCATGTCTCTTCGCCTGCATGGGCCAACGATACTTCACTGTTGGTTAGATGTTGCATTTCATTAGCACATAATTCTGAAGTAAGATATTCGTCAGTTGAAAGGAGGAGCTCAGTATTTAAACCCACAGGATATATATGGAGAGGAGTTGCTTTTTTCCAAGACACCATGAAAGTCGTTGGCATTTGACGCCGAGACTTGTTCCAAGAGTGCTTGTATTGCCGTGATTCAGTATACCTGGTATCATCAAAAACAAGACAATTTGACAAGAACGAAATCAAAACGCCCGTCCCAATGCTTTCCCATCACTTCGTGAAGGACAGACTTCCACGCTGGTTATTATTATTATTCATTAGCCAACAGGAGGCTGTTTTTCTTCTTCTTTCTCAGCCCAGTTCCCAGGACTCGCCCCAAATCTCATTAAGGTTTATCCCCAGCAACTCCAGACTCGGATCCAGGTTAAATGGTTGGGTGGGATCCCCTCCCATCATCCACGGGGCCTGACTCGGGTCGATCGGAGCAGCGACGGGCATCGTTGGCGTAAACGAGAAAGGGGTCACCGACTGGATACCAATATTAGGAAATGCCCTGCCTTGGAAGTCGAGCTTCATTACCTTTGGCCGGTCATGCAGCGGTATATTGGGCGTAGGCCCGGGTCCCATGTTTCCTGGTGGCACGCCGTTCATGGCAGCTGCCAGTTGCTCCCCGGACACAGGAGGCTCCTGGTTAGCAAGGAGCCGATAGTGCAAGTTGACAAAGCGTTCCGCCGATGTTGACTTAGCAACCTCAGGCTCCTTAGTTCCCAGGTGGGCCTCGAGTAATCCCAACGCCGCACACATAATAGAATATCCCCATGGCTCATTGTTGCCACACCGCAAAAGACGGTCTTCTTTCATTGCAATGCACTTCTCAATTAATTTGAGTGTATGATGCGAATTGATCATGATCATGTTGGTGGAACCTCTAGGTTGTAACATCGTAACGCTGCAAAGGTTGATGGCCGTTGTGAGGGCATCTTCGCGGAGGAAATTGAGACTGCGAACGCCTTGCTCGTAAAGTTTGTCATGAAGTAAAACGATATCGCGAGCTGCGTTGTAGTAGATGATTTCTGAGTACTGATATTTGGAATTTTGCTTGCGAAGTTTGAGGTACGGTTGATGCAAGGGGATAATGTATTGCCTCAACTGAACGTGCAACAAAGTGTATGCGATCAAAGGATTTTTCTTCCCCCTGACGTTTTCCAGATTCATATCCCAGGAAGGGAGTGCATCAATCTCCTGGGTCAAATCGTTGGTGTATCGAATGACTTGGTCATAGTCGATCTCAGATGATGGACCGGTCAAAAGACGACTGAGCTCTAGACGCAAAGGCAGACTCTGACGAGCCAGATGTTGGAAAGAGGAAAATGTGTATTCCTTGACAGGCTTCGATGGCGGAAGAACAGTGGTACTCTCGTCGAAGTCGTCATCATCTAGATTGCGAGGTGCATTGGTATCATAGTGCAGCTGGCTTACAAGAGTAGGAAGACAGTGGTCAAAAGACGCCTGCATGTCAAACTCCTGCACTGTTGCCCAAATTCTCCGGCGCATTTCTTGGTGGAAGACGGTGATCTTGGCTGCCATATGGCTCGGCTCACGATGTAAACCGACAGCAATTCCATCTTGAATCAAGGCCCCAGAGCCTGTCCAGAAGCGCTTCTTCTTGATAGTGTTGACCCGCTTGCCTAAGTACAGGAGACAAGCTACCTGATAGTGAATTAAGCGTCGGTGTTTTTGACTCTGCTTCGATGACCATTCGTCGCACGCCTTGATCCATCGCTCTGCCCAGTGGCGAGCATTCGACATCATGCCAATGAATTTGAGGCTCTCATGAGTGTGAACACAACTTGCGACAGCCATCATGGAAAGGATCAGCGCCGTGAAAGCAGCATAACGCTTATTGGAACCGGGTGTCCAGTATTCCGCATATTCTCTCTTGAAAGTGGGGATATGAACAATGCGATGTACTTGCTCGAATTGGTCGAGGTAAACATCAATGAGAGCATCGGACTCTTCTTTGTTTGGTAGCAATGCTTCAAGTTCCATATCGGGGTCTTCAAAGATCTTCTCACGATCCTCGCGCCTTCTTTTTCGGTCTTTACGGTCGTGGAGGATGACTGGACGGAGCCATTCATCGGCTGTCTCCTTCATGAAGGGACACAAACCGGTCAACTCAACGAAAGCCATACTGGCATTGTGGGGACCGAAGTATCGCGTGCGAAATCCTCTGCCTCGGAAGAATCGAAGCTCGCCCTTTTCGCCCGACATATTGGTGGCTTCGATAGACTCGTGTACCTCGCGGACTGAGGGGTCCTCAACGTTGGCGTTCGCATTGGGATCATCCTTCGTTTGGGGAGAGGTAGTTGTGCCCGCGACGGTGCTCCCATCGAAAGACACACCAGGTCGGGTGATTTGGCTCTTCAAGTGAGCTATCTCAAGCTCTAATCGACGGATTCGGTCATGATCTTGGCGTATAAACTCAGGGTCTCGTGGGGAGAGACCCGTCGCGGGATCGACGAAGCGGCGGGAGTCGAGCTGGGCAAACGGGGGCGGGACGCCAGACGAGGCATTTACAACCTCTCCGTTACGAGACTCATAGCTGCAGCGATCAGGCGTGCCGCTTTTGATGCAACGCTCGCACGGAAAGCCTCGATCACAGGATAGCTTTCGGCGACGGCACTCGAGGCAGCTGAGGCGGACACGCTGCCGTTTGCGGGCTGGCTGGCTCGAGTCATCTCGGGCCCCAGGCTTTCGGTCACCGTCCGAGTCCGGGGTCTCACTTCGGTCTGAAGAAGTCATAGTCGATGACAGCAGCGCAGGCCGGAGCTTGGTCCAATGCTGTGCGAATACCGATGCGGATGCGGGTGCTTCTCGGAGTTACGAAGGAGCAGGAGGAGAAATCGCTCGATGGGCCGATCCTGAGGGGCATTAGCAAGTGAAAAGAGATATCTTTATCAATCTCATCTGATAACTTTTGCGGAGAAGTTTTGGCTTGTACCGAGCGGAGATACGAATTGGGCTTGGAAGGTCAGGTGATCAGTTACTGTAAGAAGGACAAGACACGACGACCACCATCAGCTTTAACTTCAATATGACTTGTTAAAAAGGGAATTAGTTTGGTTGATATTATAGAAGGAACTCATGTCGCCAACCCGAACGTTCCGCTCATGATGCACGTCATGTCGTCTTTGACCTTTACTACAGTCATTCAGGTTTTTCGGAGCTCCGAAGTGCCACCTTCCTTTACAAGCCACGTACTCTGTATCTCACATATCTAGGTAGTGGTACTTGCTCAATTCATATGAATTATTGTATCTCTTTTTTGTTTATGCAGCGTACTTACCTTTTAGTAGATTATAATGATGTCCATCTGAAAAGTCAGATAACTGCAAACAAAACATCAAAATGATACCCATATAAAAAGCAAGCATCAGGGTGTCAGGAAAATTGGCCTCTAAGACCATAAGAGACGAAATAAGTAGGTCAGTCTATGCTACTTAGGATAGACCTTTTAGGCTGTTTATTTTTGTACCCTAAATATTAAAGGCCAACTTTTCCGGAGCCCAGTAGGCAAGCACCTCCAAGCTACTAAGGTGCCTAGGTAACTTATTAACCTCAGGTACGGAGCAGAGCGATTGGCTATTCCAACCTGAAACCGCAAACTGACTCGCCCGTTGCGGCCAACTCGTAACGATCACAGAAGAACGGAATTGTTCTGGAAACGTCTTAGATCGTGCTTCTCAAAGTGGATAATCCTCCTCATCCCGGTCGATAAACAGACATTCTCGGTTTTACAACTCGAAATGTTGTCATACCCAATCTACCAACCAAGCTAGAAGCTTCATGGAAGCCTCACGTTTGCTACGCTGCAACCTTCCATATTTCAGTCATCCGACATTTGATCAGCAGAAAATCACAACCGAATCAAACCCTCTGGTGTAACCATCCAGGAATCGCCGTTTCACATGAAGCGCACCGCACGTTATGGTACGATACGGGGTCTAATCATGGCGTTAGTCTCAGCCTAACAACTGCCCAAGAAAGCAACGGCGCAGAATAATAGTACAGACTAACTGGTTAGTAAGAAAGCCTGACCTTTGGAACCCTCAAGATCGGATCCGTATTCAAGTTTGTTGTTGAACCTTGAAGCCTCTAGTTTCACCAATTATGACGATTACGAATGTCGTGCATGAGGCAAGGCTGAAGGAGCGTCCTTGCGTCGGCCGCGAGTTCCATTCGGTGAAGCTCACTCAGGAACCAACTCATCATCTACCAGACCGGAATCACCGAATGAAATCTCGATAAGATGGCAGATCGAGAATTCGACGCGAACAACAAATCCACTTGATCCACCAGTCGGCCCGTGCAAGAGCACGTCCACTATTTTGAGATGATTGTCAATGCTTCTTCACCTTATTCATGCCATATTGGCAGGGGGCTTTATATCAAAACAAGTATGTAACGACCGATAGAGCCACTACTAGCCTCGTTACAGCGACTTGCAGCTGACGCCTGTCTTATTTGAGAGCGAGAACCCCTTGTCCACGTCGATCTGGGGTTTGCTGTATTAGACTAACAATTACTCTGTACATATTTTAAATAGAAAACCTCTTTATCTCGCACCTATTTCGGCCTCAAAGTGCTTCTTTTCCACGTCCACTCTGTCACATTGCCAAGCTCTGATGCCACTGGACTGGTATGAAGCTCACATCATGGGCAATCTGCTCGTTAGGGCTCATTGCTGGAGTGTTAGGTATCGAAAGCCCTGAGATTTTCAAAGGCTTACCAGATTGTACTGTGAGTTGACAAGTTTTCCTATGCGCTAACGGCTTTACTGACCTTTGCCAGTCTTCGTGTCTCGATCTGTACAGAGACTCGAATATCACCGATGCTTGTAACGACGAAAATTTAAAGAATGAAATCGACAGTTGTATCGCACACCAATGTTCCGATTTCGAACGGTTCGGTATGATTTGATTAAGTCGGGAAGGGAAAACGAATAACAACATATTAACAACTTGTAGAAGTCGCAAAAATATATGCCGACACATGCGGCACGAAACCCAAGGACAATCGATTCGACCATTACATCCTGCTGCTTGCAGAGGTTCCAGCATGGACTTTTGTTTGGCTTCGACTTTACTTGAGCTGGGCTACCTATGAACGACTCGCTTTGGACGACTATGTGATGACGGTCTGCGGAGTAAGTTGAAGCTTTGGAGTTTCTCAGAATTATTCTAACCAGCCTTTAGTTGATATACACAGCATTCATACCGCTTGTTCACTTTTGTAAGTTTCAATACAAATAAATTCATGAGGACATTTACTTACAAGTGAATGGTCAGCATACACCGCAGCAGATAGCACAATTGATTCAAGCACGATCCCTGCGTCCATCACAGACGCCCTCAAGGTATGTTATCAAATGCCAGCTTACAACGTAGACTCTAACACGAAAGCAGTTCGTTTACCTGACCGAAATAGCCGAAATAGCTTGCTCTTGTCTGTTAAGGGTATCGATACTGCTCGTCTGTCTTCGCACAACTCTTTCCAGTCACCACATGATAGCGACAGGCACAACTATTGTATTCACACTCGCCTCCTCCGTCGTTCTGGTCTTACTGCGAGTATTCCGATGTTCGCCTATCGCATTTGGTTGGGAAGCATGGGCTCTAGATGAGAAAGAGAAAGAAGTGGGAGGATGCTTGCCGCAGGACTCTCTGGCATACGCAGCACGTGCTATCGACATATTCCTGAATATTATCATTTTCGCAACGATGGTATCCCTCATTTCGAGTCGATTCCCTCGAGGCATAATGTCATGGCTGAGTCACGCATTCACTGTCTTTTTAGGGGCATTCGCTCTTGCTGTATCTGGTCTTCGAGCTCAACTTCTGGTCGACTTCTTCACAAAAATGCAACCGGTATGGAAATATCATGATCGACTTATTTGGATGGATATCGAAGTTGCCGTGTTGATTCTATGGGCGTGCTCGCCTGTCTGGCAATTCTTCGCCGACTCGGATCCAAGCGACAGCGAGGTGCAAAATCAATCGACGTTGCTCATCACCAGCACCGACATTCCCAAGAAGAGAGGCCCGAATTCTAAATCGACAAAGACAGCCATACGAAGTACTGGATTTTTAGGAATGTTGACAAGGTCGCGCACAAAGAAGATATTCGCACCGACCTTGCACCTGGGAGACAAGACATATGGAAATGTCAGAACAGAGATACAAGGAGGCCAGAGATTCTCCATGATTTCGCAATTTACGGGCTTGATTGGTATTCAGGTCAAGACGAGGACAGTCAGGCGTGTAGAAGATAATGAATGGGACGCGGAGAAGGGAGGCGCCAAAGAGAACATAAAGGCCGACGACTTATGAAATTGGACTACCGTATTTGTAATTTTCGAAACATAGACTAGAGTATCTCACGATCACACCGAACGAATGGGAATGTACATATCCTGATATTTGCCAGATGCTTGGATACTATATAAAAAGCAGGTGAGGAATATTGGATAAAAGTTTGTTTGTGTTGGAAAGTGTTTGTCCTGATAGTTTGGTTGTCTGATGACTAAGAATTCCAGACAGCCAAATTGAGAAGGATACCTGGACCCAATGTCTGACGCTCAAAATAGTAGTAATATCCGTTGATGTAGATCGATAAAATTAGATCTTTTATTGTTCCTGTGTCACTTCAAGTCGCCAATAAATTTTCTAAAAAATAAATATTATGATACCTATATTATTTAATCGACCACGTTCGTTGGTCGATCTTCACATGAAAAACTCGGGTCCACTTTCGACTTCGTCCGAGGATTCTACCCAAGTGACTCCTTCGTATTCCTCACCGATCATCAAACATTCACCTTTCACTCACATTTTCCACACCCAAAGAGACTAAAAGCCTTGAATAGTAAAAATGGCATCTACAGATGATGCACGCAGAAACCGCATCGTTTCGCACATGAACAAGGATCACACTAGAGAGATCTCTTATTACCTCCGCCATTACGCCCGCCTCTCTGCTTCTGCTGCTTCGTCTCCAGTCCTCAAAGACATTGAGTTGAATGGAATGACTATCAAGTCCGACGATGGAAAGGAACACTTTATCTCATTCACGCCTCCCCTCGCTAGCTGGGCAGAGGTGAAGGACCGCATTATCGAAATGGCCAACACGGCCCGAGAGGCACTGGGTCTCAGCGACGTCATCATCACAGCCTATACACCACCAGAGGGCTTTGGGATCTTTGTCACCGGCGCTGTTCTATTCTATTTCTTCTGCGAGGCGTCATTGCCATGGATCCAACCCGGCTCGCGTGTCTGGGAACTGTTGAACGAGGGTTTTCCTGGTGGAGCCAGCTTCTTCCACTGGCTAGTCAACACCATCTTCTGGCCTGTTATCGGCATTCACACTATCGAGTGTATTCTATTTGACAGAAAACTGCAGCGACATGGTGTTGAGAGATTCTCTGGACAGTGGTGGCTCTGGCTTACCAACTGTTTCTTTGAGGGATTCCCGGCTTTCAAGCGTGTGGATGGGATCGTGGCCCGAAAACAGGACAAGAGCGGCAAGACACAGTGATGAGCATGCCCCCTCCAAAAAAAAACAAGGAATCAATCTGTCTCGGGAGCAAGAATGATGAGGCTCTCAGAGCAAGGCACATGGCACGTCGCCCATCGACGATTGTCCATAATGCCTACAACTTGGCCCGGACTCGAAGACAAACAAAGATTGAGAGCTCGTAATGGGCTGTGTCAATTCGCACATCGAGGCACGCCTGTGTGCCCAGAATGCAAATCGGAGAACGGCTGAGTTTCCACATATGCATAGAAGTAGATTTAATGAGATATCCACCCAATTATGAAAAAGCGATCAAGAGCAGAATGTCTACTCGCAGCGTTCCCGACCAAACCCAATGGGAAAATCCATGTTTGCGCAAAGCAAATCGAGCGCCCACTGAGACAATGTGTGCTACTTGCTCCGTCCGCTAATGCATCATCTATAGGTACCTTAACCGGGTCGAACCGGTTCATTCGGACACGACATGAATTATCTGTTGATAGTCGCATTGAAACGCGGGGGTCGCGTCTTGAACAGCCACTCGAATGGCGTTGGTGATGTTGTTTGCGAACCATGATGCTGTCGCCTTGTCTACTGCAGCAAGCTGATAGGCGTGGGGGAGGCCCAAAGAGGTATCGTTTTGTTTACAGGCGACGCCAAAATGAGGCCTTCAACTTGTGAGATCGGGTTGATGCATTGACAGGCAAGTCATACATGACATACCTACATTGTAGAGACAGGTAAGTACTTACTTGCATACTTGGCCAGGTACTCACCTATAGCAAGTACATCGAGTCTTGACTGGTGGTGCTCGCGATGTTGCCCCGTCTGACCAGTAATGGCCTTTGTAGATTGCACCCATTCACTAACATCTCAGCACAGCCGAGTCCTACAGTTAAGTGATCTTCATGTATCAGTCGCACTCAGCTTTGCGGAAATCGCAATTGCGAAACCAGAGATGGAAAGCATATCGTGAGGCTCTTTTTCAACTACTTAAGCCCCCAACTTCTCAAAAGCTTCTCGATTCCCAAGACTGCCATCTCTTCTTTCTATAGGTCTTTATCACTGAGCACCAATTCATTGCTGCCAACCCCTCACACACTTGATTGCAATCGTCTACACCAGGACAAAACATGCAATTGAATGAACTTTGATAATGCCCTCTGTGGTGGACAAAGCAAGTCAAATATCCTTGCATCGAAAACGATCTGCCTTCAAAAAGAGTTATCATTCTGGAAAGGAGTATCTGGCTAAGTTCTGCTACCAACTCAATTTCCCCTCAATCACTCCTGCCCATCGTCTGGTTTACCAGCGATCGGATATGCCTCGGTCCGGCCAAGATAAACAAGCCATCGTAACTAGAAATAAGAGGTCTTCTGAATCTCCTGAGCCCACCGAGCATCGACACTCACGACCGGTATTTATCTCTTCCTTACCCTTCGGTCATGAGAAAGCCCATACTGACTTGATCTTTCAGAAACAGTCGAGTGGTGGATCAAATCAATCTCAGGCCAGAAAGGACCAGGAGAGCGGTCAGGGCCGTCGAGGTTCTCCTGCCTCTAAGTAAGCACTATATGCTTCAGAGAGCGATGCGAGTAACTGACATCCAATACAGAAGCGGTCAAGCCAATCCATCCGCTCCTAGTCGCCGCTTGAAGGTTGCCAAAGACTGCACAAATCTTCTCAGCGTGCCTTTACCCATCAACGGTGGAAGGACAGCCGCCGATTCCAAAGAACCCGACGTCAAGTCTACGAACACGTCGGCGGCCTACTTGGATTACTGTATCAACAAAGAAGTCAAACGACGCAAGCAGAACCTAGTTGACAATTTGATGGCTGTAATCGCCGAATGTGTTGAACAAAGACTGGAGGCACTCGAAGAAGAGTGCGATCAAAGTTCAGGATCGCGCTCTTCGTCTAGCGCTGTTCAGACCGGAAAACCAATCTCTCGTTCGACCGGCCAGAAGCGGTCAAAGGATCACAGCAGTCGGGACGAAAGCGAGAATGATGAGGATGAAGACGAGGGCAATTCCAGAAGAAAGCGGGACAACAAACGGACCAAAACAACGAAAGACGATAAACGTCCTCGATTTGCGTGCCCCTATCATCAATATGATCCTGTAAGATTTGGAAGTGAAAGAACGTGCTGTGGCCCAGGATGGATCAACATCTCACGTGTAAAGTAAGTTCTAAGAAAAGAAATCCCTCCATCTATGACTTACTGACCTCTACAGGGAGCATTTGGAACGAAAGCATGCTTTGGCTCCTCACCAGTGCCTTAGATGCCTGCGCCGCTTCAGTGAAGCCGAGGACTTGAAGAAACACCAAAGGGATAAGAGACCATGTTCAGTCAAAGAATCAGACAGTTTTAAACGAAACCTCTCTGATGGATACGACGAAGAACAGGCGAAGAAACTGAAGGGAAGACCAAGAATGCTACCCGCTGCAAAGTGGAGGGAGTGGTATGGTATCCTGTTCAATATCAAACCTGATTCCCCGGAAACTCCTTCACCATGTAAGTCATATGATACCCACACCGTTCGCAACCTGATGGAACATCGGCTAAATACTCGGAAAAGATTATGATTCTTCTCGCCCTGACGCCAAAGTTCCGTGCATCAAGCTTGCTGATGTGGAACACTGGCGCGAATACTGGAACCAAGCAAAACCGGCAGTTCGTCACCATGTCACCAAGACAGTAAATGAAGCATTGGGTGACTTCGAACCTCAAATCAGGGGCGAGGTGATGCAGCGCCTACAAGAGTTGCCTCGTATAATTGCAGAGTTGCTCCCTTTTCCCGGTCTCAACTCCGAAGAGACATCTACTGCAACCGATACCATCGGGCTCTTCGACTGTTTCAACTCTCTTGACCCCAATCTTTACAACGGGGAAGACTTTGACTTCAGCGCATTTGACAACGGGATTGGCATCCAGGACCAGCTTCAGCTGGGGTTCACCGAGTCTTCAGATTCATCAGATACCTATCTGGCTGGAGACAGCTCAGGCACTTCTGTGGGAGACGACACTGCATACCAGCAAGTTGACTTTAAGCCCACGATGTTGACACAGGATGTTGATTACAATTTGTTCAGCACACAGTTTTATTAACATCCTGGATCCTGCTCAATTTGCTTACTTCCAATAATCCCTAGTCGTTTCTTTCATTAATGTTCTGTTATCTTGGTTTCTTTCGCAACGTGTTTTCCACTCATTATTCCCTGTTATTCTATCTCTTTTCCTCTAAAACCCTCAAGACACATGTTCAAACTCGTCCGACGATTATCTACTCTTTGGTTGTCCCTTCACTCATAAGTCGTTCTGGTAGCTGATGAAGGGTTTTTTGTTTCGTTTTTGTTTCTTATGTATTTTCTAGCCATGTACGAAATGTGTTTGATCATATTGTAGTTAGATTACTGATGTTACTCGTTCGATTATGTTTCGTTTGTGCTGTTTTGCGTTCAGCTCTTGAAATGGTATAATAGCTCCATGTCCTGTCTCTATGTTATAAGATAATACATATATAAATCAATCAAACGTTTCACAGGCAGTTGCTTCGTTTCATTCAATTGGGCCAAGGAAAAATTGCTGCTTTCATCGGCCTATCATACATCCCGTCTTAAAATCAGGCTCCCATGGTCGGCCTCCCAGGCGGGGAAGATATTCGTCATTGACGCTGCCAAACGAATAAACAAATTCCAACCAAGTCATCCTTTCTTTCGTCTTGCTACCTACTGTCGCCTCTCTGAATTAAATTTCAATACCTAACGCGCCGACGGCTTTGCATAATGATTCATCCCTCGGTGTTGTATTTGACAGTGAGAGGATCCTACGAGAATGCAGCTTCATTCATGAGTTAACCGGCTCTGTAGCTCAGCCTTGCGCTGCTCATCATCGCAGTGTAAGTATTCCGTAAAGGTTGGTTATCTGAAAGTGACTGACATGAGTACAGAATCGTCCATGTTCGCAGCTCAAACCTATCTCTCGCCATATCCCCGGCTGTCTCCATTATCACGATCATTCTCCCCATTGTTGGATTCCTCAACACAACATTCTATCCTAGCTTCTGCCGCGCTACCAAGTCCTCCCCAAGCCGTGTAGCTCAGCTTGGCCCCTTGGTCGTTCAAGTTCTACAGGCACTCATTACCACCATTCTCGCAACACTACTCCTCGAGCGTGCCGTGCCGTCCGACGTAACGAACTGCATGATGGAGAATCAATGGACGAGAATGTTTCGTGCCCATGATGCCGGAAGTATTCGCAGAATCCAGGATGCATTTGACTGCTGCGGACTGAACTCGGTACGTGACCGGGCTTATCCATTTCCTGGTACCGCGCCGAGTAACTGTGCTGCAACTTACGGACGAAGAACAGCCTGTCGTGAGCCATGGCAAGGAGCTTTGCAGACCACAGCACTCGCAGATTTGGCCGTTGCTGTAGGCGTCGGACTGATACAGGCATGTAAAAGATGCATCAGGTGTTATGTATAAGTCAGTACTAATGAAAAGTATAGATGATGGGCCTTTTCGTTGTCCAAGAAGGCAGAAACTGGCGGAATGTCTGGGACGTTGATCGTTCCGGAGAAGGAAATCAGCACCATGAGAGTCGTCGGCCGCTACTGATTGACAGAGAAAGAGATGTAATCGAGGAGGAAGAGGAAGAGCCTGAGCAGCCAGACAGGGAGTCGCAGGGCTACGGAAGTCTAAATGTGAACGAGTCCGGCCCCAGAGTTGTACCCTCATCAGTTGTTGTGGAGCGAAACAACTGGACAGAATAATGATTCCATAGCAGCACAAAGATTATTGAGATATGAGGGGGGCCTCGGGATTTCAGAAGAAATGGCCGCTCGAGCTGTGAGTGAGCCAGTTTATGACATTTGGACTAAATGCTTAGTTTATTTATTTTAGCATCCTAAAGCTTAGGGGTCATTTATAGAACGAGATGTCCCCTTGTCTATGTCCTTTCGGAGCACAAGCTCGACATTGACTCAATCTCTGATGCATTGCTGAGACTCTACGGCCGATCTCCCAGTAGTCTAAAACCTGATCTAAGCTACCTACCTACCTATAATAAAGTGACAAAACTACTAAGTTAGGTTGTCTTCGATACTGCTAGAGTTGGATTCATGCTATCCCGGCACATCAAGACTAACAAAACATGTGCGATACTTTTGTAGATACACTTATATGGTATCAATTTCAAAACCAGTGTAAACTCCTGTTAATTCGCCCGTTATAGGATACACCTTAGTACCTACCTAGGCAGTATATCTAGAAATTGACCGCATTCGTATTTCCTTTTGTCTTCTTATTAGCGTTGTTGGTTAGCTGTGGAGCTTTGTTGGCCCGAGGCTCCGTCGTAGTATAAGCTTGTACCTGCATCGTAAGCAGTGATTGGCTTAGATAGCTCCCCGCCAAGACGCCAACGTGAACCTCCTCCATCTCCTTTCGTAGAATACCCATGACGTTGCTTCCTGACTCCTCCCTCGATAGCTCATACAATTCCTCACTTTTACATCGGCATCTTATCCTCGACGCCCTCTAAACTCCCGTCGCTTCCATCTCGAATATGCCGTCGTGTAGAAATGCTCCATCTGCCATCCAATAGTCGCCTCAATCCACGCGCTCGTCGCTGAGCGGCCTCCCTTTCTCGCTATGGCTCCCGAAGCCCCGAGCAACATTCGCGTCTTCATACGCTGGCATGACCAGACTGTCTTCGCCGGCGAGGAAGTCAAATGCACTGTCACCTTTAAGAACGTAGCACCTATACCGGGCCAGTCGAAACCACTACCGCAACAATCGGAACGAAGTCGACTGGCCTCGCCCTTGCATACCCGTCCCAGGTCCAACCAAGGCTTGACACCTCCGCCGTCAGCATCGTCAGGCAGAGGGCACCGCCGCTCTGCTCTTTCATTGAGTGTTCCTGCATCTCAATCGCATAGCCGGACAGGCTCAGTACAATGGCCCTCATCACCAATCTCAGGCGATCGCCGTTCGAGCCACTCCCACAAGCGCTCCGTTTCCATTGTCTCGATCGGATCGAATAATGCTGTCGAGGACCATACACAACGCAACGATCTTCCAACAAGACCTCAAAGGCCACATCGCGGTCATGGACGCGCTTCAAGTTTACAGATACTTCCTCGAGCGCAGGGTCAACTTCCAACTGGGCCTCATTCTGGTAGATTACTGCTGTTTTCTCCCTTGACCACTAGCTAACCAGCTACAGCCTCTTTCTCCCCCCATCGCCTTTCGAGCTCCCCATTATTCCACGCTTCATATCCCCCACCTGACCGATTTGGCCGAATATCTCGTTCGCCAACAAATTCTCAAACCCCTGCAGTGGCAGGCCAACGAAGAGCATCTCCGCTAGGATCGCCCTCGGAAAACCCAATGCCAGAATTCCGGTTCCCTGCAGTGCCTTCACCTACCCAAGAAGCACGCCCAACGTTATCTAGAAGATCAACAAACGAAAACATGCTCAGCCCTAGAAATGCTGCCGTCGATTCTAGCGGGTTGGCAGTTCGTCTCAAAGACAACGTCCCTACTATCAATGAACAGACCGCTCCTGCCCCTGCAGCCCGAATTTTGGCAAGCAGCGGAATTTTGGGAGGAACGCCGAGAAGCAGCGGGGAATTTTACTCAGTCAGCAACAATTCGTCAGAGACGCTGGTTTCAGAATATGTGACACAACCACCCATTCGCGGACATGCACGACCACTCAGGCGAAGCCTTGGGATGCCTGCGCCACAAATGAAAGCACCAGAATCTCTCATGATGGGCTATGCACAATTACACGGCTCTTTCTCATTAGACGGCTCGTTAGTCAGTCTTGGACAATTCGATCAAGTTAAAAAGAAGGGCATTGTCGGGCAGGGAGGTGGCGTTGTTGGACTCGAATCGAAACGTGATAGTAGCCTGCTGGGAGGTTTTGGGTGGGGTCGCCTTAGTAGCTCACTGGGTGACTTCCTGGGTGGAGGAGAGCTCAGCACGATCAAGGAGATGCGTGGTGTTGCAAACTCCAAATCTGTGCCGCTCTTGACGACACCACAGTCTATTCTATTCGTCGATCTGCAGCTGGCTCCTGGAGAGAGCCGCGCGTTTGAGTATTCGTTTCGACTACCAAAGGGACTTCCTCCTTCACACCGCGGAAAAGCTGTCAAAATTTCTTATAGCCTCGTTATCGGCACCCAGAGGGCTGGGGGGACTAAAGAGCAGCAAGTTAAATCCGTCGAGGTACCCTTCCGGGTCTTGGGAAGCGTGAACAGCCATGGCGAGATCTTGGGGCATGATCTGATGAATCCTTACATTCTACTACAGGATCTTGCCCAAGTCAAAAGCCCACCAAGCAGTGATAAGATCAGTGACAAGACACCAAAGACCAATGGTAATGGAACGAAAGGACAGCAATCAGCATTGAATGACTTTTTGCTTTACGTGGATGATCTAGCTCACCGACCAAGGGATGAAAGTGGTAGTATTCTCCTTTCTCCAGGTGCCGGTAACTCTAGGAGACCATCGACATACGAGGAAGGCAGTACCGCGCACGAGGCCATCCATATGGCAATAATGCGAAGCAATATGACGTCTGGCGGGCAACAGAGCCCAAACCGTTTCGAAATTGCTCGTAACGGGCAGAGAGTTGGTGTGGTAATGCTTACGAGGCCTGCCTACCGACTGGGCGAAGTGGTGACAATGGCCATTGACTTTACAGATGCGGATATTCCATGTTACGCAGTGCATACCACGCTGGAAACATCGGAGAAGGTAGACCCGTCTCTCGCGATTAGGTCCGAGTCGAGCATTCATCGAGTAACACGAAAGGTTTACTCATCATCATCTGAGGCAACAATGTACTCACGGCGGGTTACGTTTAACCCGACAATTCCAATCACTGCAACCCCTGAGTTCGTAACTAGTGGCGTTAGCCTAGAGTGGAAGATTCGTATCGAGTTTGTGGTGCCTTCTACAGGAAGCGATTCCCCAAATGAGAACGAGAGGCGCGCACCCCATCCTCTTCTTGAGCAGATTTCACAAGATGAAAAGGGAGGAACAGTACTCGTGGCTGTTGAAAATTTGATATGTGAGAGCTTTGAGATAGCGGTACCCCTGCGAGTTTACGGAGCCGTTGGAACAGGACTTGAGCGTCTTGAACGAGATGAGGCGTCCGAGGAAGGCCTTGTAGTATAAGGGAAGTTGGATGAACCATAAAGACCGAAATTAGGGAGTTGGATACTTGACCATGATGACATTTTAAACAGCTCAGGCTATAAAGAAAGGCCTTGTTCCACAAAAGGGCGTTTGGCGTTAGCAGAAGATACTCAAAAGAGGAGGAGGACGTATAATTGAAGAAGACGTGTTTAGAAGCTCGAGCCATTGGCGTAAGGATATATATGCAGGTGTATTATAACTGTGGTCCTATGAGTTGTTCATGCATTTCAGGATTGCATTGCCTAAGCAAACCATGTCCTTAACTAAGGCCTGAAGATAACCCGCCTCCAATATTGCGTCCCCAGTATTTGAGGCTGTCGATGTTTGTTTATGTCTTGGGACGTGGGGGTTGAGTAGGTCAGTAGTTAGCTTCCACGACTATGGTTTGAAAAGGAGACTCGTCTCGTGCACAGATGATTGATTGCCCTGCTGAAGTACCGGGATGACAACTGATCGGCTGGTCTAACGAAAGCCAGCGCACAGTGCCTTACAGCCTGAGCTAATAAGTATGACAATCACGATTAACAGATACAATAGAAACAAGCGAAAAATGGCCGAAATCTTGAGGTACAAGACTAACAGAGACGGGATAGTGTTGGGAGCATCTTCATTTCAACAAGCACCGGGATTAGTTAGACAAGCGGATAACGGCTATGGAGTAGCGACGAAGATAGGGCTTCAATCTATCTTAGTAAATGGGGCTCTTGAGAAGCAGAGTTTGCTTTATTAGTTTACTATTATTTCGGTGTCGATATTACAGGCACTCCCAGCTTTTGGGCAAAGTGGATGCTTTTGATGTGTTGTTGTTCTTGTCAATGGGGTCAGTCAGGGGGGTATCGTGGCTTGTGGCTCGACAACAATTGGGGTATAGGAAGATGTAGATCACGTCTAGCAGAACGAGAAGAAGTACAGAATGTGTATTCTCGCAACAGAAAATTGAGATTGGTGAGCCCCAATTGCTATTGTGATTGCTCTGGGGCCCTTATCATCGTCACCAACAAAGAATCCAGGTTCAATATCCATCACCGTCCTGGCCTGAAGTGATTCGAAGTGACAGCCACTGATGGGAGAGCTAGAAGACAGGGATCAAGCGGCCCAAGAATCAGCTCGCCCAGGCTGGGGGGTAACAGAAAAGTTGACCTCTGAGCTTTACGATACAAAAATAAATGGTCCAAGAGGTCAGTCTAAGCAGTACAAACTGACCTGCTAATTTCGTCTCTTATGCCTGCATTGGCCAACTTTTCTAATACCCTGAGGCTGGACCACATGAGAAGAAGCACATGAGATGGACGTCAGGGCCCTTGGCTCTCATCAAAGGAACAGGGCCCCCCTGGGCAACCATGGACAAGGGCCCATGTAAACAAGACTCCCAAGCGCCTATCGAGGAGGGACCGAGACTTTTGGACTCTTTGGAGTTGAATTTGGGGCTCTTTTCGTCGACTATTGACGGGAAGGGAATGGCCTGGGGTCAGGCTAAGTCACAAGAGAGTCTTCGACATTCCATCCCACAGATTGGTGTGAACCTTCTTTCTCTTCTTTTTCCCTCATCACCAACCGCTTCCGTTGGGACATTTCATTATCTCTCGATGTCTCCTGTCGCTCATTAACCGCATTTAGATAGTACCTAGTCATTGTAAGTGCAAGTGCAAGAGTTTGATTCTTGTAAACTAGACTCTCTTCCAACCTCTCACTTCTCTCCACTGAAGCAACTAACGCCCCCCTCCCCGCAGCTTTTTTTGCAGCTTCAAACATTTGCTTGCCTTTTGCATCTCATCGCCTTTGCAGTCCCCGCAGGCCCGCAGCAGCTACCTGACTTACACCGCCCACCATCCACTTTTCACTGTACAGCATCATCCGACTTCTCTTCTGCTCATAACTCTGCATATTCTTCGCATGTTCGTTCGTGGGCGATAGGCATTGGTTGTTCATTTCTTCATCTATTTACTTGCAGGGTTCTCTATTCTTCTTCAGGTGTTGATTCGTGCTTGGGGGGTTTCTGAGATTTGGCACTACTTCTTAACGCTTCACTTAGTCGACTTCCTCGACTATAAAAAAAACTCAGAAAATATTCATCACCAAGTGTCAATGGCAGAACAATGGCAGCGACTCCTTCTCACGGTCGCATGAAGCTTACTCCTTCCAACTCCCCGTTCCTAGGTCGTCCTTCCAGGTCCTCAAGATCACCAATGCGTGGTCGAGCCCAAGATTCTTCTAAGCTCTCCCTCAAGCGCGTTATCGGTACAACCTGTTCCTCACCTACAGGATTTGATACCCTCTCTTCTGCATTCGCATATATTGCTGGCGGTGCGGTTGTTGTGGTGGATGTTGATGGAGAAAATCACTCTCAACGGTTTTACCGAGCTCGGCCGACTGCCGTCCCTCTTTACTCTGTATCGACCTTTCAGAACGCACCTTCGACACCTTCAGGAACACCAAAGGCGAACGATAGCCGTGGTCGTGTAGGCCCTAGATTCCCCAATTCACCGCATACGTCATCAGACTGGAACGAGTCTCCCAGCAATACATGGACGAGCCGTGAACGGATCAAGGCTGCAACATGCCTTGCTCTCAGCCGAGATGGGAAATACCTGGCTGTGGGCGAGACTGGCTATTCACCCCGAGTTCTGGTGTTTAGTCTACATGACACCTCTTCCGACAGCCCTCTAATATCAATTAGCGAACATACTTATGGGGTCAATTGCGTTGCTTGGTCTGCAGACACGCAGTATCTGGCGTCTATAGGAGCCGCCAATGATGGATTCCTTTATATCTGGAAGGTTGACCCCCGTACAGGCGGGGCCAAACTCTTCAAACAAAACCGATGCACTTCCTACGTCAAAGACATGGTCTGGATAGGCAACTCTCTTGTCACATTTGGAGTCCGCCATGTCAAGATGTGGAAACCTGAAGATGGACCGGCTCTTTCGCCCACGAAACAGAAGTTCTTCAGCGAACAACCGGCATCTACCCCACCCTCTCAGAGGACCTTGTCAGGGCGTAACATCCTGCTTGGTTCCCTCTTGGAGGAAACCTTTACGTGCGCTGCTGTTGTCAAAAATTCCAGTCTTATCATTTGCTCAGAAACGGGCAATGTGTGTATTATGGAGGAAGATGATAAACAGATGAAGCTGCAAAAGGTCCTTAACTTGGACTTTTCTATCTCGACGATTGCCATCAAGGACAGCGTCGCGTACGTCGGTGGCAGCCATGGCCATTTTGCTGTGCTAGATGTAGAAGCTGTGCTGGAAGCCCAGTCACCATCAGCCTGCATCAAAGATACGACTTTTCTATCTGAAGGCCAGCTTGCTATGGGATTTCTAGCAGACAACTTTGTCACCATCGACTCACAGCAGTCCATCGACATCTGGAGCTCAGACCATGTGCCTGGCAAGGATAGTAAGGCCATGGCTAGCATTCCTATCCCTGGGCACGGACAGCCCGTGACAGGCATCCAGGTTCTACAACGACCCAATGACTTGGACGCCTCGTTTCTTACATGGACAGTCGGTGGAAATGTAACCTTCTGGACACTAGAAGGTCAAGTCAAGGCCTCAATCGATGTGCCTATCGGAATGACCGAACCTGAGAATGAGATGGACCCGGTCAATCAGCTCACGTGCGCCCAGACAACAAATGACGGCAAGCTGCTCATTTCTGCTGATCGCATGGGAGTCCTGCGAATGACGGATATTGCAACTAAAGAGCCTGTGTTGGACATCAAAGCACATACGGCTGACTGTCGTTCTGTCAGCGTCTATGACAATGATGGCAAATTTCTGATGGCATCGTGCGGACGAGACCGAACTGCACAGCTCTTTCATCGAACCGGAGATGGATCAATTGAACACTTCCAGACGTTGGAATTCGCTGCCAAGGTCGTCCAGGTTATGGTCCCGTCTGAGGACAAAGTTTTGACCTGCTCCTTTGATCGCACACTTCAGATTCACGACATTATCACCAAAGAGGACGATCCAGACTCTATCGCTGCTATCCCCTCGAGAGTCATTTCACTAAAGGCTTCGCCAAGCTCAATGGTTTTGGGCATGGGCCAAAGAACCGTATTTGTTTCCATGCTAGATCGAACAATTTGTCAATTTGATCTCAACACGGGACGCAAGATTTCCTGTTTCAAATGCCAAGATGAGACCCGAGGAGAATCTGTTGTTCTAGACTCGTTATGCTTTGGACAGTGGCTTCCTAAAGATCAAGATTTCCTCCTTGGAACTTCCAACACGGATAAGTCTATCCGCTTATACGATGCCCAAACAGGCGGTTTTCTGGATAGGGAGTGGGGTCACACAGAAGCCATCAATGGTGTGTGCTTGATCGAAAACGATGACGGCAGTCGCAAGGTCGTGAGCGTCGCATCAGACGGGACGATGATGATCTGGTGTTTGGATCTAGATGACCCTGTGCCTGGCACAACAAGCAGAGAGCCGTCGCCTGCAAAAGATTCGGTATCAGCACGTCCACCACTTCGCAGAGTCCTGTCAAAGGCTGAACTGGCTGAATTTCAACGGCCTTCACCATCTTCAGGTCGAAAGTCCCCTGCATCAGGACGGAAATCACCCCCACGAACCCTGCAACGACGAACTTCTCGTTTCAATCTGGCTGCTAGTGTAAGAACACCTACACAAGCAGCTCCAGCTAGCCCAACCAGCACGGTGGCAGATGATACCCCGTCACGACGGCCTTCGAGCGATGTGCGGACTAGTCCCCCAGCATCTCCGAAAGCCAAAATTAAGAGAAGGCCTTCTATTTCTCAAGGCGTGCGCAAGAAGACATCCTCGTCAAACCTCCGTGGCTTCGGCTCATTAAATATGGCAACAGAACAAACCTGTCGTCAACTGAGGTCATATAGGAAGAAGCTCGCCTCTTCAGATACCATCAGCCAAGAAAATTTGACCGAGCTGGACCAGGAGTTGCGAATGACAGCAGCAGCTCTTGGTGACCGGGCTATTCGAAGCAGGGCCATGAACGAGACGGCCCTTAGCGGCCTTTTAGATCAGTATTCAGAGAGACTGATCACATTATTAGACGAAAAGCTGCGCCTAAGCTACCAACCAAGGTCTCCAACTGAAAAGGATGGGGACAGTCAGGACGACGAGACCCAACGCAGTGTGGATGGGTCCGCCAGTTCACTTTCATCATAACATATTCCTCCCTTTTGTGTACTACTACCGACGAACATCACTTTTTTTTTTTGTTAGCTTTTGAGATTATGCTGGTAATGGCGTTATATGGGGTTTTAGATTTGACGGGACGGGTGGCTATTGAACTAGAGCAAGCACGGAGCGTATCCGGTTGTCAAGTTCCAACATGATACCATGGAGTCTGGAGTCTTACTGCTACATGGTGGGATTTACATATTTCGCTATAACAGCCGAAACCGGCGTTTTACAACCAAACAATTGGTCTGATTCAATGACCACCTTCATACTTTGTTCCCTTTCGTCCGTGAAACTTAGAGGCGTGATATTAAATACTTAGATGATTTGGAAGAATAATTCCTATCCGAGTTAAAGCGCTTTACGCGCCTGTAAAAGCGTGTTGGTCTTCAGGGGTATCACGTGCTAAACCAGGACTTAGCGTGTGAACAGCTTGGAGAAGACGCAGCCCGATTTTTCTTCCCTGCATCATCGAAAATCAACAACAGAATTCCGCGCAACATCTTCGGCGAAACTACTCACGTGACATCTTAACAGACGATCGCGAATACGAGCAAAAATTAACTACACCACTGGTTCCACGATTGAGCGCGTTTCGCAACAAGAGGTTCCAAGCGCCCAGCACCCGATGAAAGGCCTCGAGGTCGCCATAGACGGTTTTGGAGTCATTGACTAAGGTTGCCTGTACGTGTTTTGATCCATAGCGCCCCGGCCATGACGTAGCCATACTTGTTTCGCGACAGACGCCTAACTGGACTTCTTCCAAACACTTATAGACCGTGGCGCCAGTCCATCTACTTGCACGACGTGAAGGCCCTCTGGAAAGCTGGCGAGGTGGATCGCGGGGCATGAATCAATCAGTCGCATACACGCCCCTCGAGTCGCTGTTCCTATTCCAGTCGTTGTTGACTCAAGGCGCCGACCCTGGGGCCTTCGCGCGTATCTCTGAGCAGCTCAAGGACAATCCGCTCATTAAAGAGGGGGCCACTTATGATCCCGCGCGATTAAAACCCGATGCGCTTCAGCATCTGTTTTTACGACTGTTTGGGGAGGAGTTGAGGGGCGATACGGAGAAGGATACGGCCGACAATCCAGAATCATCACCGAACACCCAAGAACGAAAACTCGAGAGCCCTCCGCTACCGACTTTCAAAGATGTGTACGAAAATGCCGAAAAGGTGCAATCGCTCATTCAGCGCCTTTGGCAGCAATATAGCGCTAAGATCGTTAATCACATTCGGGAGGATGAACAAAAGATCGACGCGTTGCAGAAGGATATCCATTTCTTAGAGCGAACAGCACGGGAACGGCGCGCTAGAGCCGCAAGTCAGAACGGTACACCTGTGCTTGCTGCTAGGGACCAGAAGGCTTCGATTTCGTCTAATGGGCCAACTCCACCACCTGCTGTGACGGCGACGAGTGCGGCAACTCCTGTTCGAAAAGGACCTACACCGCAGACGCCGGTGCTCCCACCAAAACCTCCAGTTCCTCACAGCAATCAAACAAGCGTTGCACCGCCCAGCCACTTGCCCGCTGGAATAACGCCGATACGACCTTCTCCATCACCAAATCCGCCCAATGCTAATGGCTCAGTTCTTCAACCTCCCCCAGGTGTTCCCCAAACTGGACCACGACCGCTGCAGACATCACAGCCTCCTAAGCAGACTCTAACACCTCGGCCGGAAGCTGGAGCCAAGCCGAAGGATGGCACTCCAGTTCCTCAGAATGCGTCACAAGGAGCTGCTCTCAAGTGGGAGAAGCCATACCAACCACCGCAGACTCACACGCCTCCGCCTCGGCAGTTACAGTCACCTCTTGCTCAAGGACCAATAGCCCCACCCCCAGCACAGCAGCATCCGCAGCAACAGCAGTATTCACAACCCCATGGACAATACCCTCAGCAGGTGCCGCAACAGCAGCAATGGTATCCCCAACCAACTGCGCAGTTCTCCCCGAAACCTGGAGCTCAACCACTTGCGTCTCATGCTCAAACGCCTCAGCATGCTCAGGTTCAGCCTCGACCACAACCTGTTGCTCCGCAACCAACTCAACTCCAACCGCAGCAACACGGTCAGCAAGCCCAGCACCAGCAGCAACGGCCACAACCTCCCATACAACCTCAACAACAGCCACGTACTCCCCAGGCACAGCACGCTACACCGATACAACACCCGCAACAGAGTCAGAAACCTCCCACTCCTACACCAGCCCAACTCGCCCAGGCGCAACAATCCCAGCAAAATCCACAGGCCCCTATTCCTCAGCAACCAATTCCCCCTCAGCAACAGCAGTCCAAGCATCGGCCAACTCCTGTAAAACCAGGGCTGGCACCACCTCAGCACGCTGGTCAAATACCACCACCATTGCAGCCAGCGCCGCCACGATCGTCGGTAGACTTGAGTGGAGGCCAAACACTCCAGCCCCGGCCATCTTCAACGACACCAGTGCCACATCCTCGTCCCGTTCAGCCACCGCAAGGGCAAGCCCAGCATGTTCGACCTATTGTTTCCGCTTCGCCAACTCCTCCCGTAGGAAACTTAGGTCCGATTTCAACGCCACAGCAACGCCGGCCTTCAGGATACCAGCTTCAACAACCTCAGCAGGCGTCGCCAGCGGGCTCATCTGTTTCGCAGGCGTCAAAAGCAGAGACCAAGAACCAATCTTCACAAAATGCTCCCCAGCATCCGGTACCTGGCGCTCTAGGACACATCATCCGTCAAGTCTTGAGTACTCCGGCGAAAAGACTTGCGACACCACCTGGACCACGCACCCCTACCTCAACCTCAGCGCATCTTCTCCTTCAAGGATTTGGAACAAAATGGGCGCCACAGTCGACTCCATCGACCCCTGGCCCTAGCCACCTGAATGTTGCTCCTCAAAGTCCAGCTTTCGAGCCGGTCAGCCCGCCTTCAAAGAATGCGACTTTGCCTAGTTCTGCTGCTTCCACGCCGAAACCCAAGAAGCAAGCGCCCAAGGCCGTTCCAAAACTTGAACAACCAGTTTCCAAGCCCCGGGGCCGAACCGCTAGGCCTATTCAAAAAGCCCGGGGGGTTAGCTCTACTCCTTCAATCAGCCGGTCCAGGCGAAGCCAGTCTGTCATGTCTCACACCGATGAGCAAGCGACCCAGGCTAGCGAAACAGCACCCAGAATCAAGGATGAGGATGCAACACCTCGACCCACTGAAGAGACTGGAGATACTACTGCTGATGAAAGTGTTCCTGGTCGGACCCAGATTATGACACCTGGAAGCGTCTCTTCGCGCCTTCAAAAGCGAAAGCGACAAGGCACACCTCCCGACTTGCCCCCTGAGACTTCACAGGTTCTGTGGACTCGAGGATTTACAAAAGTGTCATCTTCTGCTCTTGATCAGATCTCGAGCCACCGCGATGCCAACATGTTTGCTACTAGACTTCGCGAGAAGGACGCGCCCAACTATCGCCAGATTGTGCTGCAGCCCCAAGATATAACATCTATCCGGTCTGCTATCAAGCATGGAAACAAGGCGGCTGTTCAAGCTGCTGCAAACCTCCCTGGTGGTGACCCTGGCACTGCCCATGTGTGGTTGCCTATGTCTGAAGAGCTCGTCCCGCCTAAAGGTATCATAAACAGCGCTCAACTCGAACGCGAACTGGTCCACATGTTCTGCAATGCTATTATGTACAATGCCGACCCTGATAGAGGGCCCGGGCCAGCCTTTATGAAACGGTCTCAGGAAGAAGAGGAGGAGGTAGTAGGCTACCGCCTCGATGAGAACGGCGTTGTGAAAAACACTCGCAGCATGTTCGTAGAGGTCGAGAAGCTACTAGGCGATCTACGAAGCGCAGAGAAGGAGCGCAGCGCGCCTCCGCCGTCTGCTCGCCCAGCCAGCGTCGCCACACCTGCTGAGGAAATGGGTGACGATGACGACGATAATGGAGAGCGTGATACTGGAACTGCCAAGAGACGTCGTATCGGAGGCAGGGGCTAATTCTCTTGGGTTGGTATGGATACCAACTTCATACGCTGCTGGAAAATACAGGCAGCTTGTATTTGTTTTGATTGTTGTGTCAAGCGTCTAGAATAGCTAGCTCATCTTAATTATCACCCACCACTCAAGGCTCGCGTTGATTAACGCAAGAGTCATACACGCATTATCTTTATATATCCGCTTCGTGACCTGTATTGTGCTGTATAAATATGCTCCTCCAAAACCCAAACTCCTTGCTCATTCGCTAGTATTACACTATACCCATGGACTGCAACAAAAATAGCTTATTCCAGTTTCGAAGCTCCTTGAGATGTGCTCGACCGATTACTATGTGCGCCCTTTTTGGAGCTCGCATCGTCATCAGCGGGCCGCTTGCGAGGCCAGTCAGGACAAATATCAATATTGTCCCTTGGGAACCACCACTCGAGGAACAGAAAGAAGAGGTAATCTACAACACAGCAAAGACAAAACAATTTGCCAGCCCAGATACCGCAACCATAGTAGCGTTTCAGGCGATCAATGAGAGCAAAATTTCGGATGCGGCTGCCATAGCCTGAAGTGTCAACGCCGTAGAACTCGTCTTCTGGAATGGTTCCTGATATGCCATCATAAACACGCTCCGTACGCATGGCGACGTTCTGCCACGAGTACATCTTTTTGACTTGTTCGTGGAATTTCTCGGTGCGAATCTTGCCAGCCCGTATTGCGCTAATCGCTTTACTTGTGGCAAGAACGACGTCGTCTTCTTCTGGCTTGGCAAAGGTTGTCATGTGCGAAGGGAGAACTTCAGGGATACCGCCGACCGCAGTACACACGACGTAGAGCCCACAACTGGCGGCTTCGACAATGACAGTTCCAAACGCCTCGGTGAGAGAGGGGTGGAGGTAGATGTGGCCGCGAACCATGACATCGCGAACTTCTTCGTGGCGGATAGGGCCAAGCATTTCGACACGGTCTTGAAGGACGTTGGTTTCGATCATTTGCTCGAGATCGATGGCTTTAGGACCGGAACCTGCAATGATGAAGCGTGTATTTGGGTGATTCTCAAGCACGCGTGGGATGGAGGCGATGAGAAGATCAGTACCCTTGTTGTAGAAGAGACGGGAGATGACGACAATAGTGATGGTGTCGCGAGGGCCAATTCGCTGTGGTGGAGGATAGAGCGGTGCTTCGGGGTTGAAAGAGGTCGCTAGAGGGGAGGGTAACGTGGGAGCATCTTTTGGGCGGAAGTTCTCAGCGACAACAGCGTTGGGTATGACCGAAACCATGACTGGGTCAAGAGATGCACGTAGCACTGTGTTTTCTTTGCTGTGACGAGTCAGAGGATGTCGGCATGTTAAGGACTAAAGACTTACCAGGTATGGCTCACGCAGATACTGTGATCGACGTCACTCAAAATGAATTTCATGAGCTTGTTGGTGAGAATGGTACCTGCATCTGCAAATCCAAAGAGAGAGTGATCGGTGAAGACAGTTCTCAAGCCCATTGTGCGAGCATGCAAGATAGCCTCATGGCAAAGACTACTGAGACTTCCATGGCCATGGACAATCTCAATACGCTCGCGAATGCATATATTTCTGAAAATGGGGAAGAATGAGAAGACAGTGGGAAAAGTGGCGGCGCGGTAGATGACGAGGAAGGGAACGTGGTAGACCTTGACGCCGTTAGTGAGGTATCGAATGCCCTTGCGATCATCGTAGGCGTGTGTGATGATGATGACCTTGTGACCACGGTCGACGAGCTTTGTAGCAAGTTGGTAGATATGAGATTCGATGCCTCCTGGTTGCGGGAAGAAGAAGTCGCTAACCATGGCGATGTTGTATGTGCGGCGTGTCATGATGGCGGTTAGAAAGGGGGATTCGCCAGCCCTTTTTTAACAGAGTATTGTATCGATCAGCACTTGCCGAGATAGTTATTGGTGGATTGTTATTGAAATTGGCCTGTGAGAAGGATATTAAAGCGCTTGGTAGAGGAGATGCGTCTCATTCATAGTAATTGTCTTCTCATGTTGAACCACGTCTAAGTGAACAGGGGTGAAGTAGACAAGCGTCAAATAGTGGAGCTGGCCAGATGGACGGAAAAAGATGGCGCAATGGAAGCTTGAAGGTACCCTATCTAAGTTCTGTACAGCATTGTCTTTTTTTGCGCCGACATAAGCGTAGAAATTTGACACAGATTATTTTTTACAAAGACAATTTTGCGAATGTTTATGTCTTACAGAACTTCATTCAATCATTGCGCATTAGTTGATTATTTTCGAGAACATCATCTCATCGACCCAAGTACTACCTACTTGTACATGAGCATCCACTAACCTCCGGACACTGGCAGATAAATTTAGCGGTGTAAGTCGGCAGAAACCTGATAAGATGTTAATCCATCCAAAAATTTGGGAATTTGAAGCGTCTGAGGCCCCTCCATCGCGAAATCTGGTCCAGCAATTATCCTCGAAATAATGTACGCCAGATATGTTCCCGCCACGAATGGCGGAAGCACACCAAACTCTGCTCCTTCCAATCCTGCGCCATCCCCAAAAGTCGAATCCAATGCTGCTCCTGCTCCTGCGCCCGTTGCCAATGCCTTTAGCTTTACGCGATATGTCCCTCCGAGCGCAAAGCCTGCGCCGCCTCAACCTCAAGTCCCTCAGAAGCAATACTTTGACGATGAGCCAGCAGTAACTCCCAAGAGGAAGTTTGATACCACACAAGAGGCCCAAAGCTCTGCTCAGCCCGATAACAAAAAGTCGAAGACGACGGAGCCAACACAAAAGGCTAGCGACGAGACGCCAAAGAAGAAGAAGAAGGTCAGAAGAGGCAAGCGAAGAACTGCGGCTACCAACGATGACGAAGACGATGACGACGAAGACGATGACGACGAAGACAACGATAACAAGCCAGCTCAGAAGGCGCCTGAAACAAAACCCGAATCACAAAAGCCTGTGGAAAAGCAAGAGCCTAAGGAAACAAAACAGGTACAAGAAGAGAGTAAAGCTTTAGAGGAAAGTGCCGTGACGGATAAGGAGCAGCAGAAGAAGGACAAAAAGAAAGAAAAGAAGGATAAAAAGAAGAAAGACAAGGAACAAAAGCAAGAACAAGAAGAGTCCAGTACCCCCACAATCTCAGCCGAAGATTGTGAAGAGGATGTTCCAATGGAAGACGCTACAGATCTCGCAGATGAACCCAAGACTGCTCCCGAGGATCCAGTCGTAGAGGGGGAAAAGAAAGAGAAGCGCAAAGAGAAGAAGAAGAAACACAAAGAACCCCAGCCAGCGGAGGAGGAGGAAGAAGACAAGGAAGAGAACAAAAGGCACAAAACTGTCATGGAGCGACTGGAGAAGTCTCTCAAGCTAGCTGGCGAGATAGTCCCAGGCGAGGACGACGAAGAGGATCAGGGCGAACTCCATGGCCTTGAGCCCCTGCCGCAACCAGCACCAGTGGTCACCCTCACCAACACGAAGCCGAGCGACGACGAGACTCTCCCCCATTGGCTAGCAAAACCCCTACGGGTTTCGCAGGATACTCGAACACCATTCTCCAAGCTGGACATTCTACCCAAGGCTTGCCGTGTGTTGGAAGAAAAGGGCTTTCAAGACGCATTTGCTGTGCAAACTGCCGCAATTCCTCTCCTACTTCCTACAAGCAGACCAGGCGACGTGTGTGTTTCTGCAGCCACCGGTTCCGGAAAGACACTCGCTTATGCTTTACCTGTTACGCGGGATATCAGCCAAGGATGCCTCACTAGGTTACGAGCGCTAGTTGTTCTACCGACCCGAGAACTCGTCAAGCAAGCCCAAGACACCTTTGAGCTTTGTGCCAGAGCTTTCGATGGTGGCGATCGCAAGAGAGTGCGTGTGGGTGTTTCCGTCGGTAGTCAGTCTTTCGAAGACGAGCAAAAGGCCTTCATGGATCAGGAGCTTCGGTATGACCCTGAAGCATACAAGAAGCTGCAAGACGAGGTTCAACAACAAAATCAGTTGAAGTTAGGTCTTTCTGCTACCGACAGCCTCGACGATCTTGTAGATACAGATCCTCGCCTGAGCAGCAAGAATGGCTACGTCGTTGACTTCCTCTCCAAGATAGACGTCTTGATCTGTACGCCTGGTCGACTCGTTGAACACATGGAACAAACACCAGGTTTCAGTCTCGACTACGTTCGATGGCTAGTAGTCGATGAAGCCGATAAGCTTCTCGCGCAAAGCTTCCAGGGCTGGTTGGATGTAGTCATGGAGAAGTTCCGCGTTAACAAGCCTACCGCCCGAGACTTCCCAGACATCAACTTTTCCGGCGTTCGCAAGATCATTCTTAGTGCCACGCTTACCAGAGACTTGAGTCTCCTCAACCAGCTGGGTCTGCACCGGCCACAGATGATCGTTCTGGAGAGCGACGGCGACGTCCAGATTGCTGAGCATTCTCTGCCTGGACAGTTAAAGGAATACTCTATCAGAGTTCACGACACGGGTCTCAAGCCGCTCTACTTGCTTGACCTTCTCCGCAGCCAGGATATGCTCATGGCCAGTCCTAGCAAGGACCAGGAAGCTTCCAAGCCTGACAAGGCGGCAGACTCAGATACCAGTTCCGACTCAAGCTCTAGCTCTAGCTCTGAATCTGATTCCGACTCGGACTCTGACGCAACTTCAGACACTAGCTCCGACTCGGATTCTGAATCAGAGTCTGAGGCTAAGCCAAAGACTTCAGGTCGATCACTCAAGTCCCACATCCCCTCTTCTCTCATCTTCACAAAGTCCAACGAGGCCGCACTGCGTCTATCACGACTGCTTGCCCTCCTGGATCCCTCACTGGAATCTCACATCGGCACCCTTACATCCACAACACCAACACATATTCGTCGCAAGACCCTCCGAGCTTTCTCAACACCCTCATCACCCATCCGCCTACTCGTTGCTTCCGATCTCGTCGCTCGTGGTATCGATCTCCCTAACCTCGACCATGTCATCAACTACGACATGCCCCCCAGCGTGGCAGGTTACGTGCACAGAGTTGGTCGTACAGCCCGAGCCGGAAAGTCAGGAAGCGCGTGGACGCTTGTTGGAGACGACGAGAGTTGGTTCTACAACAAGATCGGAAAGAACACAGGTATCAAGAGAACTCACAAGATGGAGAGGACAAGGATCGAGGAGATCGATGAGAAGCGAGTTGAAGAGTACGAAGCTACTCTGGAGAAGCTGGGACAAGAGGCCGGAAGGCGTTAACGGCGTAAAGGACATAGATTTAGCATGCTCAGAATTAATTTATAGACTAAAAGCCTACATATTCAGAATATCCCCAACACGACCACCCTTCCGCATTCTGTGGTATTACCTGAAAGCCACAAGTGAGAGCATGTCCTGAGTCTCTGCCATTATTCTGTACATGGCATCTAATTTTTGGCCACTGACTTACGGCCACTGTCCTGCTACTGGTTCAGAAGAGTTTCCTTCCGATATGCATAGTCTCCGGCTTTCTTCGTTTGCAGGCGAAGACCGGCACCTGTTGTACAACATGTGCGCATCGCATTACAACGAAAATCTGCAGATGGTACATGCCGAGATGTTAGGCGAAGCAAATTTGAACGTGTTCAAGTTGAAGCACACTCTCATCTCTACCAGTACCTTCTCATCCATGATCCTACGAACCATGATCTCACAAGGCCGCAGACCGGCGAGGCATGCAAGGCATATTTCGATGGCTCGAATGAACAGCCGCCCTACCGCCTTTCTAAGAACAGACTGACAGAGTTTGTTTTGAGATCCACGCTGCACTACTGAAAGCCCAATCCGAGATTGAAACCCATGCCATTTTTCGAGGAGCACGCATCCATGTACCTCCAACGTACGCTCATGACCGACAAGCTATCTCAGCTACTATATTTGCTGAATGGGGATGATGAAGATGAACCCTATCGCCTTGTTGCAGAGTTCCTCGTTCAGATTCCGTCGCTCTTGAAATATCCCAATTAGCCAACGTCAACAGGCCAGACTGATAAGAGCTCAGAGTTAAGGCTCAGCGCAACACGTATTGGACTCCAGATCCCATGAATACCAGGCAGCTCTTCCACGAGGTCGATGACGTCCTTGCACGGAGTGAAATCCAAAAGGTATTGGTACGCCTCAATGCTTCTCCTAGCCGGCGGTGGGTTGGCAGAAGCAGGATGGTGCAGTGAGTTAACCGCCAATGACTCTGCCTTGATTGGTTTGAGAGAGACATCCATCTTCATCTGGACATTAAGGGCGTTATCAGGACGGGTGAGTCGGCTAAAGAACGCTTGAGTGAGCTCTGCTCGCTCAGGTATAGTCATGTTGATGGGGGTTTCGACTGCTACTGGAGATCCGCTGCCATCGCCCGTCTCTGCCACAGGAGCTCTTACTGTAACCATCAATGGCGTTGTGCAAGGCAGCGGATTTGATTGCCTTGTCAACGTCTTCGGTAACATGAACAGAGAAATTCAACAGGCTGTCCTCAACATGAAATCTACGAATGCTAGTAGTCATTTCATCCCCGGTATTGCTGGGTGCTGCAAGTCATATCTACTTGAGTTTCTTATCCTATTTGTCTTTTATAGTACTCGTCAAACATTTGATACCGTTCTGTCCCCTCGAAGGTGTTGTATCTTTTCGATAACAACATTGGTCTCGAAGCCTTTTACGGTCGACTAAAGGAGACATTGCAGCGCCTGGGAATTGGCTAAGCTTCCCATTTTCCCATTATTCGACTTTACCTCATGGATAGCAAGGTGGTTTCAGGTGTTGGCAATTTCAAGGCTTGTACTAAGACCTTGTTCGAAAAATACCTATTGCTGTTCAATGATGTTGTTCTGTCTACAACAACTGCAGCTTCAAACTTTTTGTTCCAAACTCCCTTTGCCCCAGAGCTGGTCTTAGTTCTCGCATCGTTGAAGCCTCGTCAACTGGCAACCATGATTCCCATGGCATTCTTCAATCCCAGGGGCTGGGTAATCACTGGCGATTTTAACCAGAGAACCCCATTCATCATCCTCGAGCATGGCCTTGAAAGTTCTTCCAACCCTTTCTCGAGCAACTGACCAGGTCTCTCTGCTTATGCGAGCTGTGAACGTGGGCACACTTGAGTCGTATCTGGAGGCTAGTGGGTGGCAGAAAAAGTGACCTCTAAGCATTAGTTACGACATAGAAAATAAATAAACTAAAGCCTGTATTCTAAATGACATAAAGTGACACACTAATTTTATCGTCCACACATCGAGCGGCCATTTCTTCCGATACCCTGAGGCAGGTTAACCAGAGAGCAATAAGATTCAGTCGTGGATCAGGATGTGCTACAGCTGTTAACCAATCCAACCAGGCCTGGACCGCGGGCTTTATCCGTAAACTTTCAAATGGCAGTATAGTAGCTGTCTGGCTGGCCCAAGTGCCGTATTGAACAGGGTGTGTCTTGAAGGATAAGTGTGAAAGCATGAGTTGAGGATTTCACGACGTCACAGAAATATGTGGAAAAGACAAAAATCTCGCCCTCCCAGATTGGGGAGGGTTCGATTTCGTGATGTTCGTAGGCAAACATCACAATGATTCTGCTAGTCCAAGATGGATTTCTTGGCTCGACAGGAGTGCGATAGAAAATATGGGTGTCAATCGGTACCTATATGTCTAATCGGTTCAGATTTTATAGTGGTTATTCCCTTCTAATACTCCAAAACGTAAGACTTTCGCATCGATCATATACAAATCATGACAAGTCTTGTCGAATGCCAATCCACTCTATCCAATAGTGGACGAGATTTCTAGTCCAAATCTTTCTTGCGGACCACGATATAGCCTTCGTTGATAATCCGTGGGTTGCCATCCTCCTCGTCATATACGAACTCTTCTTCCACGTCTACCTCATCTGACGGTCCTAATGGTTGCTCGAATGTGCCTTCACTCCATAAAATATCTATCAAAGCATCGGCGACGTGATTGCCCATCCAGTCGTAGCCCTCTTTTCCCAGATGCACATGGTCGTCCCAGTATCTGTGGCGATCTTGTTGTGAGAGGGAATGAAATGGAATCTTGGATTTGAGGTCGAATGCGTAGCTGTTGATTATTAGTGACATGCGCAATAACGACCAGGTCAGGAGTAATGATGCCGCCATATCTTTTTATGAATTCCCAACGTACGCGCATCTACTTACTAGTTCCGACTTTTGGTCTTGAGAATGCGTTCGTTGAGCGCATTCCTCGCCTCCATGGTTCTCTCGCTATCTACACTGCATTCTGGGACAGTGAGGGCAAGGACTTTGGCGCCCTTGTCCCGAGCGAGGTTGTAGGTTTTTTTCAGAGATGAAAAAATCACCTCTGGAGGCATGCCGATTGCTATGTCGCTGCAGATTTATGGATCAACTTTTTGTCTCTGGTGCCAATGATGGAGCCGTGCTGTTGCGTATATACTAGGTACTCACTTGGTGCCGCCAAGGACAATAGTCCAGTCATATGTTCTTGCACGCCCTGTTCATTCTTAGCTGTATTCTGGCAGTCAACGGAGAGCAGAATGTCGCATACATGCAGATTTTGCTCTGTTAGAGAAGCGTTCAGAAGAAACGACGTCGCCGGGGCAGCCGTTTACAACAATCTCAAAGTCCACCTCTGGAAAGGTGCCTGCCAGTCGATCCTCTAGCTTGAGAGCGTACGGGTGCGACATCAGCCCCTGACAGAAATAGCCCGAGGTGAGAGAGTCGCCAAAGCAAAGTATACTGAGCTTCTTGCGAGGCATAGTGATGGTTTCTTTTCTGCGATTGTTGTGATGGTCTTGGGAATGAGGTTGGAAGAAGTGGCGGGAGGGGGGATGTGGTTGAGTGATGGCGTAGGTTTGGTGTAAGCGGGTAGGCTACAGCGCTGTGTTCACATAGAGATGCCACTGGGTAGCATGGGTCATGTCAGCCTTTGGGTGGCTGTTTTAGAGTAGCGTCTGAAAACTTCAATAGTTTTTATGTTGAGAGATAAGACTATTTGATTTTCGATTCACTGCCGTTTATACTGCTTTGTTTTGCTGATCCATGGACCCGCGCGATCAGTCGATCGCCTTTGATGTCCTTGTTCAACAGTCGGTGACCCCCCAAACAACTACTACCATTGCAAAACACACAGAATCAAAGGCTATAGCTCTTGTCTATTGAACAGCCCCTGGGATAACATGGATTTGATTTACTCACACGTCTAAGAATTACATGTATGCATCAATTTGAATCGTGGTTTCACAGTTGAGAAGTTTCAAAGTATAGGTGTCTGTAGGGTACTAAGTTTAACTACCAATGCAGCGAACGCCTGTCTCTAACCAACCACAAGCACAATAAGATTTACGAGAATAAAGAAGGACTACCGGTGATACATCAGTGGAAAATCACTTTCCCGTGCTTAAAAGCCTAACAGCATCAGAACAGGTGAGTAGAACCTGGCTCGACAGAGGTACTGCAAGGCAAAACTGTTCAGCACAATATAGTATTTTTTGACATCGTTCTTTGACAACTACCTTCGGTGAGATGGCCGAGTTGGTTATGGCGCCAGGTTAAGGTTAACCTTAACACCAATTTCCTGGTGGAGCAATCCTCCTGGGTTCGAGTCCCAGTCTCATCAGATTATTTCTTTTTTGCCAATTCTCTCTATCCCATCAAATCCAGAACAGAAATAAAGAAAAGTTCCGTTGCGCCGCCCGTGCGATGACGGAGCTTTTGCCACGACATCATAGGAAAAACTTTTGAGGCTAGTCGAAGCTTCAAACTCAATGCGTACAGCTCTGGCTAGTGATGGATGAAGCCTGATCCCTTCCAAAAAGCAATAGTTTCCCCTCAAATACATTAAATAAACATTCAGTTCTCTCCGCAATTGCTCGTCATACCTGTCAAGCTATGACCAAGTATAAGGCTGATTCCCCTGCAAAAAATTAATAATTTGTAAATAGCTTCCCGATACTGTTATTGCCGGCACTTTAGAAAGACCCACGCTTAAGTGCGGACTCTTTGGTTTTTTTTTCTCTGCTCCTGGTCCTGTCTGGTCCTATCTGCTCATTCTTGCCCCGCCCCCTCATCAGCTCGCTCTTGCGAAATCGCTACTACCCCGCCAAACTTTTTTCCTTTTGGCCTTTCCTTACTCGCCAGGAGCCTAATCCGCACCCGAATGAGGCGCCTGTTTTCCACTTACATATCTTCTTCTTCCTTTTCTTCTTCGTCCTCTTTTGTTTTTCGTCTTTCTTCTTCTCCCTCACCAAAAAGCTTCTCTCTTCTAGCTTGCAATATGTCCTCTCAGCAGAAGATCGCCATCGTCTCGGTCTACGACAAGACCGGTCTGCTGGACCTGGCCAAGGGTCTTGTCCAGCAGAATGTTCGAATTCTCGCCTCTGGAGGCACCTCCAAGATGATCCGAGAGTCGGGCTTCCCTGTCGAGTAGGTGAACTCAATTGTTTATTTTATGCGACAATAGAGCTAATTGACTTTCACAGGGACGTTTCCGCTATCACCAAGGCCCCTGAGATGCTTGCTGGTCGCGTCAAGACTCTGCACCCTGCCGTCCACGCTGGTATCCTGGCCCGTGACCTCGCCTCTGATGAGAAGGATCTTGCCGACCAGAACATCAACAAGGTTGACTACGTCATCTGCAACCTCTACCCCTTCAAGGACACTGTCGCCAAGATCAACGTCAGCATCCCCGAGGCTGTTGAGGAAATCGATATTGGTGGTGTCACTCTCATCCGCGCTGCCGCCAAGAACCACAAGCGTGTCACCATCCTCAGCGACCCTAACGACTACGCCGGCTTCCTCAAGGAGCTCGAGAAGGGCGATGTCACTGAAAGCAGCCGCAACCGATACGCCCTCAAGGCCTTCGAGCACACTGCCGACTACGATGCCGCCATCTCCCAGTTCTTCCGCAAGGAGTACGCTGGTAACGGTGACCAGTACAGCGCTCTCCGATACGGCGCCAACCCCCACCAGAAGCCTGCTGCCGCCTACGTTTCCGAGGGTAGCCTTCCCTTCAAGGTCCTCGGTGGCTCTCCCGGTTACATCAACCTCCTCGACGCCCTGAACGCCTGGCCCCTCGTTAAGGAGCTCCACAAGGCCCTTGGCAAGCCTGCCGCTGCCAGTTTCAAGCACGTCTCCCCTGCTGGTGCTGCCATTGGTCTTCCTCTTACTGAGGAGGAGAAGAAGGTCTACTTTGTCCACGACATCGAAGGCATTGACGAGTCCAGCCTCGCCCAGGCTTACGCTCGTGCCCGTGGCGCCGATCGCATGAGCAGCTTTGGCGACATGATTGCTCTGAGCGACGTTGTCGATGTTCCCACCGCTCGCATCATCTCCAAGGAGGTCTCTGACGGTGTCATTGCTCCTGGCTACGAGGATGCCGCTCTCGAGATTCTCAAGAAGAAGAAGGGTGGCCGATACCTCGTCCTCCAGATCGACCCCGAGTACAACCCTCCCGCCACCGAGACCCGTACCGTCTACGGTATCAACCTCCAGCAGCACCGCAACGATGTTGAGATCACTCCCAAGCACTTCAGCACCATCATTACCCCCAAGGATACCACCTCCCTCCCTGAGAGCGCTGCTCGCGACCTTACCATCGCTACCATCACACTCAAGTACACTCAGAGCAACTCTGTGTGCTACGCCTATAACGGACAGGTTGTTGGTCTCGGTGCTGGACAGCAGTCCCGAATCCACTGCACCCGACTTGCCGGCGACAAGGCCGACAACTGGTGGATGCGATTCCACGAGCGTGTTCTCGGCATCAAGTGGAAGAAGGGCACCAAGCGTCCCGACAAGAGCAACGCCATCGACCTGCTCGTCAGCGGCCAGCTCCCCAAGGATGGCCCTGAGCGCGAGGCTTTCGAGGGTGTCTTTGAGGAGGTCCCTGCTGCCTTTACTGCCGAGGAGCGTGAGGCTTGGATGAAGCAGCTCAAGAACGTTTGCGTTTCCAGTGACGCTTTCGTAAGTAACATGTATCTTGCTTCATTAACAATCACTAACACAAAACGCAGTTCCCCTTTATTGACAACGTTTTCCGCGTGTCTCAGTCAGGAGTCAAGTATGTTGCCGCCCCCGGTGGCAGCCAGAACGACGCCGTTGTCTTTGACACTGCTGAGAAGCTGGGCATTACCTTTGTTGAGCAGAACATTCGTCTGTTCCACCACTAAGCGATACCTGATGAGAAAGTTTTTTGTTTTTTGTTGATATTTGATATGAAAATGGAACCGGAAAAGTAAAGACATGGCTTGCAGAACTTGGCATGAAAAAGAGGGATTCCCAGAAATTGTGATCTTAATGATTGCGATGTTGTATATATGATAGACTTAACGCCGCGCCCAGACGCTCACTTCAACGTGATTATGATGATTTTTGAACTATTTGTAAAGTATTGTATTCCCTGTTTAATTTGTGTCTATCTCACTCAAAAGCACCCATATGTGAGTGTGTGTGTCCGACTGAAAGTATCTACTCCCTTTGCTCCGTTCCATGGTTGCTGTCCCTTACCAAACCTTTTCGCAAATGAAAATCAAATGAATTTACAAATCGCCGCATTTTTTACACCCTAGTCCCATTACCCCTTTATTAGTCTTCGATATCATCATCGCTGAGCACCAATTTTTGAGCAAGCAATCCTGATACGTTCCCATCCTTTATCCCTGCGCGCTTCTTTCGAGGACTCATTTCTTCCGAAGGCTTGTCTGTTGCCCATGCTTCCCCAAGCGGCATATCATCGTCCGCGTCGGACTCTTCGTCTGCAGTGTTGATTCCTTTGAACGCGACTACCTTTTCGAGATCGCGAAGACGGAAGGTGGATGTCTTGCGAGCCCGGGCAATATGAGCCATGTACGGCAGACGCTCGAGTAGCATCTCGCGCCTAGCTGCGCTACCGAGTGAAAGGAGTGGAGTGTCCTCGTCACCGTCTTCCTCCTGCTTCTGCTGCTGTAGCTTCAAAGCAGCCTGTCGGCTCTGTTGCTTGCGCTGCATCCAGGAAGTTTCATCGGAATTTTGATGGGGACGGCGGAACGCTGTAGCGCCATCGGTAAGATTCTTGGTCGCTCCATCATTGCCTTTGAGTAACTTCGTGGACCACATATCCACAAAACCCTCCAGCTCTTCCTTGGCGCGCCAGAGTTTTAGACTGGTTGGGTAAAACATCTTGAACGCATCACTGCCCTTAGACATGGACGATGATTTGCGTTTGACAGGGTTGGGTAGAGAGAACAGCATGCCGCGGACGGCGACTTGAAATGTTATTTCGTCCTGTCGCAACACATGGCTGCCAGAGTCCGGACTTGAGAAGCCGCCTCTGCCGCCGAAAAATATATCTCTTGACGGGGAGAGGAGGTCGGCTTGGGATAAGTACTCGATACAATCATTGACGTAATCCATCGGTGTTGACAGGTCCATAGGATCTGTGCTCTCACAAGATAGAACGTAGTTCTCGTGTAACGCGGAAACGAAAGTGTGCGTGTCGGTACCGGTCTCGTCAATTAGAGTATCCACGGAAACTTCTGACCGTTTTGGTCGTGAATGCTGCGAAAGAAAGCCCGGCAGTCTTTCAGTGGTGTCATCCCGTGGAGCAAATTCGTCTCGCTTGTTGTAAACCACCTTTCCAACCGCGTGGAAGATTCCAAGACTCGCCTCGCGTTGCGATATCAACTCTAGACTCTCCTCCTCACCCTGTGTAAGCTTGATGGCGTCCTTTGTACCTTTGGTCTGCTTCGAAAAGGCAACTTTGTTGCCCCAGTCGCCTTGTTGATCACCTTTCAAACAGAGAAACTCGAGCGACGAGGCGGCGTTTCTGATGTCCCCGATCTCACCGAGACGCTTCAGAACCTGAGGACCTGGGGTTTTCCTTCGTCCCGACTTCCGTGCTTCTTTTTGAACGATCAGTTCAAGCGCTTTCAGGAGTAACGAAGGTGCGATGGCATTGAACTCGATCGTACCAACCCCTGGATGTTGCAAAATTTCAGGACCAAGAAGCCGATGTGCAGTAAAACTGTCGGCCGAAGCGGACGTCGTGGTAAGATGAGTCTCTGAAATGATCATGACTACTGGTGTCACGGGTTCCTGTTGAGAAGGCTTCGCAAACATGGACAGAGAGGGTGTGTTATGGGCAAGGTATTGCAGAATGGTATTGCGAAAAGATGTCAATGCGGTCGAAGTCTTTGCAAACGTGTTTGGAAACTCTTCAACGAGTATGACTCGCTTGGAATCGCTTTTTCGTGCAGCTTGCGAGCTACTTTGGGAGGATGCCAATGCCGGGACATCTGTATCTAGCGCTCCGAATTTCCCACCGCGGCCAAGAAATTCTTCGAATTGCGCCGATGCCGAAACGAACCCTAGACCCGAGCTTCCCGCAGGATTTCTCCATTCGAGAAGCTCGCAACCCATATCGTTCGCCAGGAGTCGCATTGTTGTTGTTTTTCCAGAGCCGGCTGCACCTGTGAGTATGAGTAGACGCTGTCGCATGCGTCCCGCTACTACATCCTCCAACCATCTTCTCACATCTGACACTTTCTTCTTATGCACTGCGAGTTCCTCAAGGTTTCGCGGCCCAAATCGTTCGGACCATGGTCGTGAATCATCGTTGGCGGTGGCAAGGGGTATTGGTTTCGGTGGTTTGATGAACTTTTGGCTAGCACTGGGAGCGGCTGAGGACGCTGTCTGCGAATCGTTCCGTAGCCTCTTCTTCGCGTGTTGGCCAACTAAACTCGAAGAACTTGCTTTTTGTTCAGAAATATCATCGTCTTCTGAGATAGGGTCACTGATAATATCGTCGACAGGAACAGATCGCCTATCCCCTGCTCCTGTCTTTGCGGCTCTCTGCGCCTGATTGGAGAAGAGAGTTTTCAAGTCTGCCATCTTTCCCTTGTCTGCTGCCTTTCCAACATCTTTTGTCCGTCTGGTACTTGGACTCGTGCTGTTGCGCTGGCTTTGGTGCGCTCGACGGGGTAGACGGAGGGAGCCATTGTTGGCTGCTGGCTTGTTGATAAGAACTTTGGGTTTTGTAGGACTCGGAGAAGCTGTAGGGGCGCGATTTTTCGTAGGGGAGCTCGGCGAGGAAAGGAGGAATTTGTTCAGGGTATTAGCACGGGGCTGTTCGTCTTCATCATCTGAAGCTTCGACAACGTTCCGCCGCCGGCGCTTCGCGGGCGGAGCCATCAGCGCAGATGATGCATTTACAGAGGCAGCATAACGGTATGTGACATTACGCGATCAAGCTGAAAAGGGTCAAATTGTCGAGATTTGTAGGCCCTGGTAGAAGTGATGATGACGATGCGATGTTGCTGTTGAGCTGATAGCTGCAGCCCTGGAGCCTGCTATCGTGAATTGAATTGCCGGCTCCACAATGCAGTGGAGAGATGCAGTGACCCACTTTGATGGACAGCTTAAGGTCATCAACTCATGAACAGAATAGCCAGTAAGTAGACACAATATTAACAGAGTTATTATCTACGGACTGTTCATCGGCCCCTTTGTTATCTAATTCATTCTCACTGCAGCTCATCAATTAAAGTCTTGACAAACCTCATTAGACATTTTACAGTGCAGCCATTCCTATCAACCTTTTAAAAGTTACAACATCACTTCGTTTCTCATACGATCCAATGCCTAGGTATTATTCCATATCCTCTCAAACTGTCGCATCAGAATGTCCAACCTTGAAAGTTGTCTACAAACGTAAGAGCTGCCAGGAGGTAGCGGTTGTGAACATCACCCCATGTCCTAGAAGCTTCCTTTAAAGCACGAATTGCTGCTACAGGTTAGATGGAGACTTTCACTTAGGATAATAAAACTTACCCTTGACGTAGTGAGCATCAGTGGCCCAGTCAGAGTTCAGAGCCTTGTCCTCAACATACTTCCAGCCTCGCTGTTTAGCATCGCTATCAACGTTATCCAGATCAGGAAGAGGCCGGCCCTTCACAATAAAGATGCCCAAAACAAGTAGCCACCATTCCCGGACGAGAGTAATGTGATATTTCTCGGGGATGAACGGAAGCAAAATTCGAACAGCATGGCTTGTTGTTAGCAGGTGTACAAGCAGGAAGTTGAATGCGTGAGTGCCTGGCTTGACTGTCGCAACAAGCAGAGCGGCCGCAGCTTCTTGGGACAACTCGAATTGCTTCTTGGGATCATTGATCTCCCATGCATTCCAGTATTCTAGGATGATATCTTCATGCTTGTTGAAGAGCTCTTCCATGTCATCAAGGTCTGGGCTAATGGAGTCGAATCGGCTATCTTTGGCCAATTTTGTGACCAGATCCAGAGGTGATACCGAACTGAAAGGCGCTTGCTTGGTATATGACGGAGTGTCCAGATATTTGTGGAAAAAGTTGTACTGAACACAAGCCATTCCTAAGGCTTCCATGGCGAGCTCCTTGCAATCCATCTCGAAAGCATAGCCCAAGTGAATAAGTGGATGTCCAACTATTTGAGTCAGCAATTGAATGTTCGGTTCTCATATGAAAGGTGTAGATAGTAGACGTACGGCCACCGATCAGACCATGGAACAAGGGTTCGTCGCCAGTGAACATATAGTGTTGCATTTCCTGGCGCCAGTCGTATTTGAATCGCATAACAAACTTGTCTTCAAAAAAGTCCACATAAGCACGTTGGAATCTCTTGTCGCCTCTGTGCTGTTGCCAGTCATCTTCACCAAGTTCAGTGGGTGAAGGTACCCATGGGTCCAATTCTCGAATTTCTTTGTCGTAAATGTCGTTTAGCTGAGAGATACTTGCTCCTAAAAGATATGCCGAACTAAGAATGTGAGAGTTGTGGTTGTCATACTGAAGATTGTGATAGATGATGGAGTAGTTGGCATGATTTGCCTTGATTAGATGCTTCAGACATCTCGCCCGCTTGTCTGGGTCTGTCTCAATGTGATGAATCTCAACTGAGGGTAGGTTGATCGCTTGGCGATTAGGATAAAGCCCCAATAGTCTATTGACTACGGGTACTTGTGAGAGAATGCCAGACATGATATCGAGATAGATTGAAAGAGATGAGATTGA
Organism: Fusarium armeniacum; assembly: GCA_013618295.1. Taxonomy (NCBI): domain Eukaryota; kingdom Fungi; phylum Ascomycota; class Sordariomycetes; order Hypocreales; family Nectriaceae; genus Fusarium; species Fusarium armeniacum. Next base: position 35,419 of record JABFER010000199.1, on the reverse strand, counting down.
TAAAGTTAATGAGGAGAGAATGATAATGACGTTCAACCAAAACCCCCGGGAGGAGCGATCAAATTGAGCTTCCGTTGGGGCTTCCAGCAGACACTAACAAATGAAATAGCGGGGCTTCTTTTCCTTTGGGGGTCGCGATGTAGCCGCACCTTCCCCAATGACAAGACGCGTGCACGGACCATTCAATTAATTGTCAATGTCAAGACTGAGCCGCGTCTCCTTCTCTTTATTCTCCATCACTTCATTTCACTCTCCAGCGAGTGATACCTCGAGTATGGTCTCTCAGCACCCTGCAGCGATATATGCAGAATTACTCTCCAATATCAGGCAAATTTCTGTCGTGGCGTCTCTATCAGCGCCAGCGAATCCTTCAACAAAAGCAGACATATCAAATGGGGGCCGTCAACTTAACGTGACGCATCAAGGCCATACGGAGAGTATCACTCTGCCGGCACAAACATCTGTGGCAGGAGTACTGCCTGTGGCGCAGACCGGCCGGCCGAGCCTATCATGGAGGCTCCCAGTCTCACCCGGAGAGGCGAAACCTGCACAATTCTCTTTAGAGAACCAGGCGTTGCCGTGGACATCCGTTGACATAAAGATGGGCTCTCCGGTAGGCTGCCGCGACTGTAGAAGCGAATTTGTTTCTCAAGGTGCCATAAATGAATGGAAAGACCTGCCAAGTGAGAATTGGGCTGAAATGATGGAGTTCTGGCACTGCCATAAACCTCATGACCATGAACACCAAGATTCTGAGTCTCTGGCCACTAAAGGTTATGGTGCCAACCATGCTATATCAGCCCAGCAGGGTGTCGGCTTTGTCGATTTGACCTCGTTCCTCTTCACGGAATCTGACTGCCAAGGCCTGAAAGTAAGTGTCATCCAATCGCCACTGATTTCGTTCTCGACTGTGCTCGACCATACCTCGAACCGTTACCTCTGGGGAGAAAGAAGATGTCCATGTCGGTATTTCTAAACCTTTCAATGATTTGGCCATCGATACAACTCCCCAATATTGATGCTTTAGTCGTCCCCACCCCAATGGGCAGCTAGCCTTTTGGAAACCTTCTGTAAGGAATGGGTTCCTAGGGTGATGCTGAAGACGCGGCCTCCTCCTTTCATCTAACCTCTCACAGGCATGGGAGTTTGGAGATTATCGAGAGGCATATTGCCCAACAGATAGCGTGATGCCTTTTATCATTGATCGTCTACTTACACGCTGCAGTATTCTTCCTCGACGATGGATGCTGGGTTCGATTTGTCATCTTTGGCGCTCGAAGATGATGAGAGCAACAAGTTCTTGCATGTGTTCTGTCGAAAATGTGCAACAGAAGTAGGTCTGTACAACGTTGCGGCATCGTCTGTTACTCTGTTTAAATGGCAAATCACTTGTCAAACCAAGACTCCAGATCCCAACCCAAGCAGCCCAGAGTGTCTTGCAGCGACTCTCATGGCTACTATTTCGAGGTCGGGATCATCCAAGTCTATCATCACGCCGCATGTACTTGGATCTGTAAAACCAGATTCAGCAGTTGCACGCCAGAACCTCCATCTTTGGGTGTTGAATCCCAATGTGACGTATGCAGCATCTTCTACCAGTGGTTGTAAGACGGCCATGAAGATACTCTACAAGCATATTGACTCGGAAGAGGGCGATAAGCTGATTACATCCATGACCTCGGACGTCCAGGAGATCACTCTACCAGAAGCAGCCATCAAAGCCGCAGAAGAGTGCTTATTAGCGAGCAGTCAATTGCTGCCAGCTCAAGAACGGACTTTCAAGGAGTGGAATGTCGGGTTACTTGGAAGATGGGAGCCTTCTTCTGAACCATAAACTTGAAATAGAATATAAATCAATCATTGGTATCTTGTATCTCTTTTCGTGAGGTTATCGTAGGCTCAATCGTCGCGATCGTTATTCGCATGAAATCCCAACTCCTTCGCCATAGCATTGAATATGTATAAATAAATGTCCTTATTGACTAAGTCGCTTAGGTCTAAGCCCTGCTTCCCGATCCAAGATCATCCTGCGCAGTAACTGATCTGGTGATGCTGACATCGACATGGATTCTCTTTCTAAATACAAGGTCAGTTTAAAGTTCAGGGCTGAGTAGGAAAACACCTACGGAAATAGAAGCTCTCTGTACGCAGACTCATGAAAGCTTCTATGAGAGACTCATCATCATCTAGTAGCTTTCGCGTAGATGAGAGTCTGAAATCGGCGTACAAAGGACTGGTCACTCGGAAGATGGCTGCGTAGATGGATACCAGATAGTGATAGAAGTGCGTGCCGACTTCCAGCTTACATTCTGGAAAACCACTGTAGTCCTCTGGTACATGGCATGGGAATTGTCGGAAAGCCATGTATGTGTGGACCAGTTTTCGATACATCAGAATCAAGCACCAAAGACTGGCCCAGAGGGCTATGGAGTTATCGGAACCGATTCCTGTAGTTCCAAAAACTAGTTTTTCTAACTCCAGGAGAACTTCTTTCTCGATGGGCTGGGAGGCCGCTTTTGAGATCTGCCCGAACTGAGTGTGTAGAGCGCAAGAGGGTGGTGTCATATCACCCCCTTCTTCGACACATAGAATTAGCCCCAGGCGGATCTTAGTCAGGCAGTTGAGTTTGTGTACTTTTCGGACAAAGTCATGCTAATCGGCGTCAGGTGGCGGAGCAAGGTTTCACGACAGAGTATTGCTTACCATTGGAAGGGGTGACTTTGATTGACTATATCTCAAGATGAAAGAATCCACAGTTTGCTGAAATCCTATGCAACGGGTTTCTTGGTAGGCAATGATTCTTTCAACCCAATCAACCAGATGACTGGATGGAAGAAGTTGTGGTAGGGCATACCGGGCACTTTCCTGCCGGTAAGACTCGACTTGGCCGCCGACTTGATCCGTCACAACCCAACAGCAAAACCATGGTGGCGTTGTGTTTCCGTAGTAGTCTTGGACTTCAACTTCGAGAGCTGGGTTGCCAGGATAGTCCATTGATAGCGACACTTTACGATGGGGCCCTAGATGGGTCGTACCAGCAATGAGCTCCTGATCGAGTAGGCGCGCAGTGTAATCAATATAATGAAGATCTAGAGCTGTTAGACTACTCTGATATGGGATCTGGGCTAGCGTTTGGAAACTGACCTCCAGAACTGAATCTCATCTTGGTTAGTTTCTCGCGAATACACAACTGTCGTCCAAGGATACCAGCAGCTTTCTCGCATGCCTGACATGGCGCTCCTACGCCACACTATGAGGTCAACCTCTGCTTGATTCATTCGAGTCACGCAATATAAGTCAAATAAGATCAACATACAGATATCCTTCGGAATTTGCATCGAAAGCAGGCGCCGCTTTTGCGTACTTGGGCAACTTCTTGCCGCCTCTTTTCATCAAAGTCCTTCCTTTTCTTCTTGATGCCGTTCGGTTTGGTGGGGTTGGAGGGGAAACATATGACGGAGTATTCGGGTATTGATGAAACACTTGAACGAATTCCTCTGCGTCTTGGCTGCGTATGTGATTGATTCAGTTCACTGCCACGTTGTGTATCATCTTGTCTCTTTTGCTTATGGTGTATCTCGTCGCTAGCGGCGGCAGGGATAATGACCTCGTCTAAACATGTCTGAGCCTGGGTTGGCTCATTTGGTGGTGTTGAAGCACCGTCACAAAGACGTTGGACATGGAGGAACTCATCCAGGTCAACGTCATTAGGAGAGTTCAACACGGACTGAAAGATTTGAAGAGGTGTTGAATCCATTTTATGTAGAAGTTGAGCGCTGAAACAGAGATGAGGTTCGTTTAAGGTATACCTCCTTCCTTCCTTCCTTGAACATTCGTGATATCTTCCATGTCTTCGCAGAAAGTGGGTCTCGGTGAGTTGAATTTTGCCGTGATAGGAAAGTTTACGTCACGTGAAGTGATCATGTACAAACAGAGAAGAAGAACCCAATCGTAAGGGCGAGTTTCCCTTTGGATGAGCTTCTTGAGTCAGGAGGTAGGCTTTCAAATACAGCCAGTAATGAATGTCTCAGCTTTGGCTCAAAGAAGCTTGTACCACGAATAACTAGGGAAAACGCACAATATTAAAGTGCATGTGCACAGTCAGGGTCTAGAGTCTAGTTTAGTATATATAAGCACTTGTTGCTTTTGTTGTTCAAATTAGGCCGGCATAGTCAATTTGATATGTGGACGCGTTGTGGCTTTGACCTGGCTACATGTTGAGTGAGAACCATGTTGACTGCGCTTACTTACCAATAGACACTGGATCAGTAATAAGGGCGGCCATGACAGAGAATCAAGCTCGCTTTAACAGCGAGACCCACTGAATTCATTACAACATATCAGGCAAAGACTGATACGGATACATACAGAGTTAATCAGGTGCACATGCCTACGGATACCACCCGAGATATTGCTTGTGTTGTGGGTTTTTGAGCGGTCGCAACAGCTGAGAGGAGAGTCCTTCGTTCTCCACGATAGCCATGGCCGCCGGTCGGGATCCGCAGGGCCGTTTTGGGACTTGGGACTTGATGAGGGGGGAACAGACCAGGCTGGCTCGAGACCAGGGTGGGACGATTTTCCGGAATGTTCTATAAAAAGGCACAGTACAGTATGCAAACGCAAAAGTAGACGCAGAGACGAGAGGCAGATGCACATGCAGACGCAGATGCACATGCATTTGAATGTGGATTTTTGGTAGCCTTTTTAGTCAAGCATGTAACTCGAGAACAGAACTGGATCCGAAAATACGGAGAATAGAGCTTCATGAGCCATTGAAACATTGACAACGCCTCACGCTACCTTTTGCCCTTGTTGATGTCTCTTCCACTCCCTATTTTTCTGATTTGCAGGACCAATTTCGGCTACCACCAAGTCTCCCTCCAAGCGAACGATGAGCTAGGCCAGGGACTAAACTATGACGCAAATCTAGATACCTTGGTGGTCTACCAGTGCATGCCTTCTCTCTCTCTAGGTTAGCGTCGGGCAGTTTGTGTGTTCCTCTTTTACCGAACCAACCTGTCAGTTTATTGATTACATGCACAGAGAGCAACCATACCAAATGCACCTCCGTTTCTGACAGACAAATTTTTGCTACCAATTATTATCGCGGCGTTAATATTCGAGCTCGGTTCCCGGTGCGGCATGCACCTTGGCATGATGACAGGTAACTTGTAGACTATTGTCTTGTCTGCAGAGTAACTTGTTGGCCGAACCCTTGAACTTGTTCCTTTCTGGAGTAAAGAATGGCGACGATCATGGGCGTTGTTGGGCGCCGTGCTGTGCTACTACTGTGAATGCAAGGCCGTAGGCCCCCTGTTTACGGACACTTTTCCCCCTCCTGTGTTCCGTTATGCGATATGTATGGCGATTCGTGTCACAGCTAATAATAAGCTAGCATGGCATAGAAAAGTCGGCCGAGTAAAGCCGGAGCAAAGAATAGACCACTAGGTACGGATGCTATGGAGTACGAGCCCGGTACGAACTTTCCAAGACTCACTAACGTTGGAAAATGGATTTTCGCCAACACAAGTTTGCGATTTTACCATCATGTGCATTTGAGTCGGTCTGCAATACGAGAAGACAAGAAATCCCCCCTGGGGTAGTATAGGAGGGAATTCCTGCTGCAGCCAACAAGACAGTAACGGCCCAGACGATCCATTCGTGACGCGAGATGGAGACGACCAACCAGGGCGTCATGTTTCGTGAGTTGGTTTTGCAGATCGATCTTACGAGGCGACCCTCAGCCACGAGACGACACGAAACGGGAGAGAGGGGAATAAAATAGCCCGACATGAGAGACAACAAGAGACGAGTAAAAAAAGGGGGGCACTGCTGGATTAGAGTAAGAGGGAGCGTTGAAGAACGGGCGGATGATATATGCCGCGTAAGTTGGGGTCTTGGGAGTTTGGTTTCTGACTGTGATTGTCATAATTCCTCATCTCCAATGAGCATCATGACGGTTGAAGCCTATGATGTGGTTGATGTGCCGTAGCCGAAAGAGGGAGAGGGACTCTCGATGACTGGATCGACAATTGCAACCGGTTTAGGCGTTTTTTTTTTCTGACGTTAGCACGGGATGTGGCAGAAGACTCGGAGGTTCCAAAATTTACCCCATGTTGATCATAGTTTGAGGAGACCAGAAAGAACCACAGAGACAGACATTCAAGCGTGGATTGGATGGATTTTGAGGTGATTACGATTAAGCGCTGCGTGTACAGATATATACGTACAACTTACAGATGCTAGCTTCCCATCTCTAAATATGAGGCATATGTACAGTAATAATCTACTGCACTGCACTCATTGCACAGCATCAGTAATTTTCAGCCCCCCTTACAAGATGAACAAGCTGAAACTTTGAAACGGCCAAGCACTGTGGAAAAACAGGGAGCGTGGGGTCGACGGTTGGCTCTCGCTCGCTGATCTTACCCTCGAATCCCTGAATCGCTCAATTGCGATCCTTCAGCGCTGTTACCATGTAATAATAATACCTGACTTCTTTTATTCAGTCCAGTCCAGTTGAGGATGACCGATGAGCCATCAAACATTTAAGGCACCAGACTAATAAATGAATGTCACTATGATGTATCTTTTATGTACTCCAGTTAGCCTTCATGACAGTTTACCATTATGAGGTAGTATGGAGCTCTAGGAGCTCCAATCCCGCACTGCCTACCGGAATCGGATCTTTGGCGAGGGGGTTTCGCCATAACGCAAGCTAATTGCACAAGTTGAGATATTGCCCAGGCATTAGCTTATGTTGCACACTGTTTTTCTTCTCGGGCTTTCTTGTCAATGTCAACACCGAGTTTCCTTGTCTTTGTTCAGCCGCCCCCTTGCAAAGTATAGCTAAGCAAAGCAACTGAGCTGGACCGACACTTGCTGATGCTCACCAGAGAAATCCCTGAGGACCGTTGGCCAAAGCCACCCTTGGCCGTGAGCATTGGTCAATGGAGATTTTCAATGCTAGTATGTATTTCTTGCAGAACTGCTTACCGTACTGTTGGTGGTACAATACTTCCATAAGCCATACTTGGTACGTGCTGGGACTGCTAGTCGGATTTCAGGTATGTTTTATGCTTGTCTTGAGAAGTGAGGGAGAGGCACACAAGGTTGTAAAATTCGAGATTCCAACATGTACATATTGGCAGATCAAACATTGAATACGAGGAACCCCTAGCAGCATGGGTGTCTGAAAATGCCAGGGTCCAATGTGGCTGTACATGCCGTAGTAGGTATCGATTCAACCCGCCCAGCTCAATAATTAAGTGGCAGCACCAGGTAAGACAGGCGGCTAACTCAGCTAGGCAGTTTTTTCTGAGGCTCGTTCTAGAAACTCCCCTACTGCGAGTATTTACTCGGTGACAGCTAATGATTTATTCCATACAACCGGAACACAGCTCTCAAACAGACTAGGATTCACAGGTTGATTATCCGCTTTATTGAGATGAGGTCTCCCTTCTTTCATTATTTCCCCTCTCGGTCTCAATCTTGGCCTTCCAAAAGAAACTCCACTCTCTCATCAGTCTCAACTCATTCCGCAGACGAATAATAGCCCGATAAATGGGTGGAAGAGCCGCCTAAGCCGACCCACTAACTAACTGCGAGATGATGGGCGGGCAGAGCAGGATTGGAAGCCTCGTTTCCGATGCTACGGATCCGTAATGAATATTATAACGCGTACACAGACAGGCAGGCAGGCATGGCTAATAAGCTATATTAATAATTTTTACATACTAGGCGAAGCACAGTGACGAGGACGAGGACGAAGATGAGCATGGCGTGGCTGGGGCAGAAGAGACATGGTAAGAGGGTAAACAATAACAACCCGTGTGAGGTGTGTACATCTGTCAGACCAAAATAGAGCACTGTTCTAGACACGGTACAGTTATTCATTCATTCATCAATGTCTCAACTGTAGTTCACACTCACTCAATTTTCAGGAGAAGGAAGAGAAAAGTGGTAAAAAAAAAAAAGTGGCTGGATTTAGGTCCCGTCCAAGAGCACTCAGCAGCCAACGTCATTGCGTGTCCACCCCATCCTCAATGGACGTCCCGAGGCCCCGAAACCCGACCCCGTTGATGCAGAGACGAGACCAGCTCACTAAAAGTAGCAGCATACCGCATACCGCCCAGGTACCAGGTGAGTACTGCCTGGAACAGCCACCCAGAGTCGAGATTTCTCAGGGCTTTTATGGGGCTTTTATGGGGGCGTTTTTCGATGCGAAGTCTCCATCTTTTTGGTTCTACTGGGGGGGCTTGTCCTGGTGCAGGGAAGAGCCGTCCTAGATCTGACACGCAGCCACAGCCAGTCTACGGGTTCAATACATTGGTTAGCACTAAAACGCTAGGCTACCTAGACTGCTGTCTTGTCTGTCACTGTTCAGTTTACTGTGCTCTCTACGTTACCTTTTTTAGTGGAAAAGGGCTTTGCTTGACTTTTTTTTTTCTTCAGTGCTTGCTGCCGATTGTTCCTGTTCCAGTGTTTGAGCTCAGGTCCCTTCTTTCCTTCCTTGTCTTGTCTTGTCTTGCTTTTGACATAAAGAATTGCCGACCCGCTGGTCCCCTTTTACTACACTTCTTGCTTCTCTTTTTACACCAAAAAGAAGAAAAGCTTTGAAGCTTGCTTGTTTGTTGCTGACATTAAAGCCGTTATTTACGGACTATCTCGCCTTGTCCTGGCTCTGCCTGCTCTGCCTCGCTTTCTTTCAGCAGCTACTGGCTCACTCCTTGACCCCTCCGCTTTGCCTTGCCTTGCCTTGCTTGCCTTGCTTGCCTTGCCACACGCACCCTCTTTTTGCTGCCATTCTTAGCTCACACGCTGCACTCTTTTCGCTCGCTGCATGTAACGCTGGCGTTTTGGAGACGATCCGCTCAGGTTAAGGACCGGCACAATCAGGACTGTTGCCCATCATGACGTCGAACAAGTCCTTCAGGGCTTCATTAATGCCCTCCATGTTGCGATCCAACACGGACCCCGATTCTTCTACACCTTCTTTTCGCAAGAGTGTAAGGAAGTCAAACACTGCAGACCTTTCCCACCTTCAAGGCTCAAAAATTGGTTCGTCAAAGTCCACCACAAACCTACCTCACATCGGGCCCAGTGAGCAGGACGACGCTGTACAACAGAACGAACGCCCTCGTTCCGCCGAGCAAAAGACTCTTCGTAAACGCAACGACTCAGTTCCCAAGGTTTCCTTGCCAAAATCACAGTCTACCACAAGCCTGGCACCCTCAAAAAGTACGAATCGAATGTCGAGATTCTGGGGCAACCGCCTTTCGTCATTTTTACCATCACTCGTCGTACCGTCAGAATCTGCAGAGTCACCAACTCCAAAGGCTGCACCAACACCACCGGTACCTGCGGTCCCCTCCGCTCCCGCTGCCGCAGCGGCCGTTTCGCCTGCACCCACCAAATCCTCTTCTCCAACAGACACTTCCACCACTACTAATACGGCTGGCACCCCTCCCACGACTGTCGACGACAGCGCTTCGTCAACTACCCATAGCATCACTGATCCCACCGCCCGGATGCAGAACGAATACCACGACGCCATGTCATATCAGAGCAACGGTATTAATCAAGCTGGCTCCCCACCTAGCCCAGACTCGATTCCTCCCCGTGGCAGCGACAGTATGGACGGTCAATTAAGACCCAACCCCCAAATCATGGCCCCGATTCCTCCATCTCCAGAGGTCCAGCGAGCGGCAATGAGTCCTCAAGAGCCCAACATGCCTCCTCCCCCGATTCCCACCTCTTCTTCGGAGAACTTGAGCAACGGAAGCGGAAAGCTGCGCAAAGAAAACCCCGCCTCTCGAACGAGAAGTGGCTCTCTCCAGCATGCGCCGAGCAACTCTTATGGCGGCGAGATCCAACCTCTCAAGACTCGAACAACTTCTCCAGCTCCTGACCGCGGACGCCGGGCATCATCAGTCCAATCCCCGAACAACCGCAACAGCAACACCAAGAGCCGCATAGTTTCCACACCTCTTGCCATCAGACCCGGATCATCCAAGGGTGAAGCCAGCCAGAGCCCGTCGCGGGGTCGTCTCCGAAGAAGTTGGTTGCCTGGCGGAAGATCCCGTTCCAACTCGATTGATGTTTCCAACTCAAACACCTCAACTGCTTGGGTTTTGTCCGACGATACACAAGCCGAGTACAATGCCTCGTTCCTCAAGAACGGAGAGAAGGTAAGTGACGTTACTCCCCCGTTAAAGCTTATTTCCAGAGTTAATTTTTGCGCTCAATCAGGTCCCGGAACTCTGGAACGAGAGCGGAGCTGTGCTCGTTTACCTGTACCCCAAGGGAAGTGGCCGCGGGCCATCTTTCAAGGTTCAAGAGTTTACTATCAGCTCATCTTGGCTTTTCAACGAACTCATCCAACGAGAGCGAGAGACGCCCACTAGGAATCGCAACACGAGTTTCAGCGGTCGCCTTAGTTTAACTGCCGAAGATGCGTCCCGATATATCTCACCACCAAACTCCCCTCCTGTTCCGGAAGACGGATCAGACGATTGCTTCCACTTATATCTGCCTACGGGTGCTCCTGGTCAAGAGATGGCCCCTGAGATGGACCGTCTCATCGCTATCCGCAACTTGTTTGCTTTCTTGACTGGACAACCTCTTGTCGGAACCAAGGCTAAGCCTTCCAACTTCCACGCGTTCCTCGACATTTCTGCCCTTTTGGAAGAGTATGGCTTCACCAGCTATGATGGAACTACTTTCGGAGACGCAGTTGACCTCAGCTTCGGGTTCTATATGGATCAACATGCCCTTGCGGACTGCCGACACAGTCGAGAGAAGACATTGGAGGCAGTGATTCTCGGTGAGCGCATGCGATCGGCTGACCTTTACAACGAAGCTTTTGCGCATGCCGCTGGCAAGTACGCGGCCATCATGGATCTCAAGCTCCCTCTCTACGAGCAAATCTCGCCCAAGACACGCGTTAGCTTGGAACGCGCTCATCTCGATTTACTCAACCGCCAGCACAGCGCCAACCTGCATCTGGAACAATTTGACTTCCCTGCCCTTTTCTCAGGTATTGCCAACTCGACTTCCATGAGCGAGCTTAGAAGTGTCCGCTTCAAGATTTGGAGGCAGTCATTCACAAAGATGCGAAATTTTGCCTTGAGCTACTACAAGACCGCATTCGGTAACTGGCCACCCAAGGCTAGCAGCAAGAAGAACCCTTTCTCCGAGAGCGGACTTAACCGACTTGTTCTCAAGGTTCTGTATTCTGATATGTGTGCTCTCTATGACCTCCTTGTTGATCGCAACAATCGAACCTCGAGAATCATGGATGAGGTTCCCGAACTCTCTAACGACCCAGACAAGATGATCATGTCTGCTCTCCGAAACATTATGTCCGAGTTTGATCGCTCAAAGCCGCCTGTTCTCCCTCCTATTCCTTATGATTGTCCTCAATTGCCTACGGCAACATCGATCTTGGAAACTTACGATACGCTCTCGCCCAAGAAGCAGGCAAAGTTCGACAAAGGTATTAAAGAGCACGAGCTCATGCTCATGCTCAACAAGGCCTACAACTATGACACCAATTCTGCCAAGGTTCCCTTCCTGGATAAATTCAAGGAGTTCGAGCTTCGCGAGGCCAGAGGCAAGACTCCCCAGGACTTTGCTGATCAGCGTATCGGTTACTGGTTGTTCCTTTATGTAGTTATTCAATCGCTGCCTGTTCTGGTTGTGGATGCTCCAGGCATGCAGTTCACAGAGGGTGTTGAGTACTTCCTTTGCGAGCCCCCCATGGGCAACCCTCCATGGGTCCCTGATCAACAAGTCAAGAAGATGTGGTACGAGGTTGCTGGCGGAGGTGGCTTGGTCGAGCTTTCACAGGACGCTGTTCTCTTCAGTGTCGAAGCCACCTACCACCGAAGTCATTGCTGGCTCGCCGCTACCCAGTGGGAGAGTGGTGGCGCAACATCGCACGCGCCAGAACAACCTCAGATGTCTCCTCTGCAGCCTCCCCGATCCATGTTCCTGGATAATGACGATTTTGTTCCCACGCCGCCACCCTCCTTTGGCAATGGTTACAGCACGCCTCCTTCTCCCATGGGCAGTCCTTCAGGCGCGCTACGACCTCGAACACATTCTCCTGGTGGAAACAGAGCGAACCAAGCTTGGCGATCGAGTATCGCACTGGGATTGGAACCTGTACCTCTTCAGCCTCCTAGCCCCTTTGGAGAGCGTAGTAGTTCTCTCGGAGGACGACCTCCTAGTCTCATGATGGGATCCCGAAACTCATCTATGGCCAACCTGGCTGCCCTCGGCGGCCACTACCCTCAAACAGAGTCGCCGCCTCCTGAGCCCACCGGCGCGACATTTGATGATATTCTGAAGCAGGAGCAGAAGAAGGAAAAGAAGAAGAGCCGATTCTTCTAAACCAATTGTGTCACTTGCCAGGTTTTCCTTTTTGAAGTTATACGCACTTTGGAGTCACACTATTGTACCAGCGTTGCTACAAAAGATGTTGAGTTGTCTCGTGCTATCTATCAAAACATAACGAATTTGATCAGGGAGCGGTCCCTGAGTCGGAGTTTCACATGAGCTACATTCATATTGGATTGTATCGCAGGCCATCTGCTTGATTTTCTTTTCTTCCTTTTTCTTTTTTCACTCCTATCTCGTCATATACGCAACGCCACATAATTTTGGAAAGGAGATTCCTGGCGGACTATTCTTCTTATAACGACTTTTAGCATGACAAAGAAAAACAAAATCTACACAGATATGTAGTCGGGATGGAACAGGGTCATCATCATAACTCTTTTGTTTTAGACATGGTTGATAGAGACGATGTCAGTAATTGGCCGGATGAAAAAAAATGTTTAATCGGTTTGACTTTGTTTTTTGCATACAAGGCGTATAGCAAGTTCTGTTCACATAATACAAGGGGTGTGTGGAACGGCATAATGGCGTTTGTTCGATATTGAATTGATACATAACTCTTGACTGAGTTATTTGCCCCGATTTCGGTTTTGTGTGCATTATGTGCCTCTGCGTGTGTATTGCGTGTTTGTGTCGTGTGTCTATTAGGTGACTTGTTAGCTGTGCCCCTATTGTCTGCGTACAAGGTTCATGTCGTCTTAGCATGTCGTCTTAGGCATCAAGTTCTTCTACACAACCAGAATACAATATGCTATCACTAAATTGCACAGTCTGCATAGATTGTATATGCAATGATTTAAGAAATGGTGTTGGTTGGATGTACTCTGTATCCAATTGTAGTTATTATACATTTAGTTTTAGTATACATATGCTATATATGCTATGAGCCCAATCTTGTAAATGTATGCCTACTTTCAAGTAGGTCTTTAAAATTCAAAACGCCTTTGATGATGTTCCCGTTCCCGTTCCTGGGAACTTTCTATACATTTGAACCTTTGTGGTCCATTTCCGTTCCGTACACATTCCATCCATAAATCGTAGCCGTGTTTTTTTCACAGCTTTCCATGTTTATCATACTAAGTTAGCTGAGAGCGCTTTGCCTCAGAGCGTAACTTTTTGCCAGCGGCCTCGCTCAGTGTGCCACCACCACTCCTTCTCCTTCTTATCCGCCACAATTCCCTCACGTGAATTCCACCGTCCATTGCATCCCGCCTTTCCACCTGCGAGGCTCTCACCCGCATCACTTTCGAGATCTCTTATGTCGATTAGACCACCCTTGTCGTCCGTCGTCCCACGGTCGGGGTGGAGATGGTACTTGATGAGACTTCCAGCGGTGCCGATGAATCCCGCCATGGTGAATGTGTCGTTGAAAGTGCCATCTTCTTCAATGACGTTGACGGTGAACTTTGGTCTGGATCGGGCTGCTTCAAGACGTGCTTGGGCAGCCAGGCGTGACGTGTGGAGATTTGAATAGGGGGCGCGGCGCATGTCGCCAAAGGGAGATATAGGTTCTCGCTCTCGTGGAGAGGCGATGGGTGATGCGTTGGAGGATCTAAAAAGGCGTGTAGGCGACATGGGACTGGTCATTGAGCTAGGCGGAGGCGTAGAAACCTCTGGTTGCTCAGTGGGTCGAAAGCGATCGCAAGGAAGATCGATTCTGTCAACAGGATAGCAGAGTTCCTGGAAGATGCCATCCGGATCGTTGGGAGTGCGCAGGATCCTGAGAGCTGGAAAGCCTCCTGCACCGATACTTCGAGCGAGAATGTCGTCTGCGGCGTTGACGCACGTTGCGTGGCTGGTGATGTCCCAGTGAAGCTTTCGAATGGTGTTGCTAGTCAGATACGGCATCAGCCACAGCGTGAAGCTATCGTTCTCTGGCATGGTGGGTGGGAAGGCCTGGATTAAGGAGAAGTTGACGAGGTTTCGTAGGTTGGAAAGAATGCGTGCGAGTGCAGCCAGAGAGTTCATCGGCGTGTGACGGAGGGTTAGTTTGCGCAGAGGGTAGCTGTTGGACTGCGTCGCGAATGCTGACAGGCCGGCGGTCGTGATGCCACTAATGTGAGAGAGCGTGAGGGTCTCAAGAGGAGGAAGGGTGAGAAGACTGCAGTCGTCAAAGCTATTAGGAGGGAGGTTGCAGAGATGAAGGTGCTTGATGTTAGGCAGACGCTCCAGGGTTTTTGTGAGGAGTGTTTCGGGTGTGAGACTTGCTCCAGGCAAACAGTGAATGGTAAGGCTCTCAAGTTTTGACCAGTTGGCATTGAATGACAAGAATGTCGCTTCCTGGAAGGGCTTGAGCTCTCCCGGCATGACCAAACCGAGCTGATTAGCATTACCCTGGATGCGCTGCTGTGTCTGATACGGCGACGCCTGAATAAGCCAGTTCATCTCCTTCAAGTTCGACCTCGTGGATAGCGCATGGAAGATCTTGCTGAAGGAGTGGTCGTACATAGGCGACAGACCGTGCAGGCTCTCGAGGTTGGGACACGCCATGACCAGCGTGGCGATCAGATCCTCGTATTCGGCGATTGTAGAACCCTTGGGAACGGTTTCGGGAGCTGGGACTTTGAGTGTGCGGACAAGACTGGCGAGACGAGGGTTGGAGCGGAGGATGCGACGGAGCATGATGACTCGGACGCCCTGTGACATCTTGAACTTCTTTTTGTGGGTGGCTGAATCTGCGCCTATGAGTTGAATGTTTCGGTATCTTGGTAGTGTGTTAGCGTATCATGCTATGTATGAAAGAATTAAACATACAAAGCTGTTTGAGCGGGCTGGTACCACTTGCGACAAGACACAGCGACATTAGTCGCATCTCGCATCCAGCAAGTTGCACAACTCCCGCTCTTCTCCCCAACATGGAGACTTCTTAGCTGTTCCATGATTCCCGACAGTACTTTAGTAGGTAGTTTGGCGAAAAGCTCGTTTGGCTTCATGGGGGTTCTTGTAGAAGAAGAAGAAAGGTTCTTGATAGGCATTGGTCGCTGGTACATGTACTCTGGTCGCCAATTAGAGGCCGAATCGGTGGTTCCCATACTCGGTCTGCTTCCCCAAGAGGATTTAATTGGTGGCGAGTTCATCGTCTCCCGAGATTGAAGTGATGCTACTGTTGAGGCTGAAATATTGGAGAGTTGTCGTGGGTGGTTGATGTTGGGTTTCGGTCTGGGGATAGCATCGCGGCTCTTTTTGGGATCTGCCAGGGGAGTTTCGAGAACGGTATATGTGGGACGAGGGAAATCGTCAGGCGAGAAGGGAACTTGATTTGTCTTTGGCGATTCGACTGTTGTGCTTGTGTTTGCGAGAAATGCACTGATGGCGGTTTCTTGAGCTGTCGATAGATCCTTTGGCGAGCCAAACATGGCGGGATGCACCGGGCGCACCGAGACTGTAGTATCCTTCATTGTGGTGTCGAGCTTGAGTTGGCTTTTGGAGTGTTTGTCATTTCCTTTTCTTGTTACTGGGGGAGGACCGGCAGAAGCTCTTTTTGACCGTAGTTTGTTGGCACCAGGACGACTAATAGAGCAGCAGTGGATGTTAGCTTTGGGTGAATCATCCAAAAAGAGTAAAATGCTGTTTTGTTTTGGAAACAAAAAAGAGAGTTTGATGCTTGGGGAGAAAAGACGGGAACAAAAGAAGGCGGTAGTTAGTTGGAATCACACCATTTCTTCTCATCGGGGAATAATAATAGACTACCTAGGACTAGGACTAGGTAGGCATTATTCGGCCTCAAGAAACCATCCGCTTTCTTCTAGAGGCAGATTAGATCTGACGTCGTTTTGCTGTACGGGCGAACGAATCTGACAGAACGATTCATGGCTGTAGCTTGGCGTTGCGTGCTGTAGTGTGCGGCTGGTTGGCTGGTTATGCCGGTTCCAGGGGACAGGGCGCCACTAAGCACCGAGGAAGGGAATTTGTGGGCATGTAATTTAAAGGGTACGGGCACTGAAAGCGCTAAAGATGGCATCGAAAGCGGCCAACACCACCCACCAGCAGCGACGCGACGCTATGCCATGGCTTGAGACAAGACAATCAACCAAGAGTTTGGTAAAGACAGGGCGGCAAGACATTAGAGTTTCTCTTTCCGGGGGATAATGAAATGTCAAAGACGGAAATAGTAGTACGTGTATATTAACCATAAAAATAAGGGGGGTAAGCATAAACAATGGCTTTGTTGTATATGGTATGGTATGGTGTAGTAAGATGGATTGTGTTGGATATGACCATGGGGGGGATGAAAAGGACATTTGCAGCTGACGAATGACAGCAATAGAGAGAAAACTTACACAAGGTCACTCGATCGGCGAGTGTGCTTCTTCTTTTGCGTCTGAGCTTGAGCTTGAGTCTGTGCCTGTGCCTGTGTCTGTGTCCGTATTTGCTCGAAAGGGTCCTCGTCAATCATGGTAACAGCCCAGACATGTCTCCTAAATTCTTCCGCTCTTCTATCATCAATAGCCGACATTGAACTTCTTCCGCGATGGAAGAAGCGGTGGAAGTCTTCTCCATGATGATTATGTTGAACCTGGAACATGGCCATCTTGTTTGTGATACAGTATCTTGTGTCGCGCCGCGTAGATTTTACTGGTAATATATGATCTGATCTCGCCGGATCGGTCTTTAATGGAGGCTGATTGGCAAGATCGGCAATATCAACCGTAAAACGAACTGAGCTGAATTGATGGCGCCTGGAACTGAATTGAAGTGCTTTGTGACAGTGTGTCACCAATAGAATCGGTCTGCAGTCGATAATGTTCCGAGTATTGGTTGCCTATCCAATAGCAACGGGAAAATAAATATAGAAAAGAACGAGTATAGGACAAGGAAGAAGGGTTGGAGAGGATGTCAGCAGCTTAAAAGAGAAAAGACGATAGATCAGGGAGACTGCTTCTAATTCGATCTCATAACAGCCTGTCCTAACTTCAAGGGTAGTTGATTTGATTCGATTCGTAAGGGGAGGGGCGGGGGAGGAGATGGAGGTTCTCAGACATGCATGAATTCGTGCATGTATTTTTAATACAATAGTTTGTCCTTAATATACATATGTGTATGTAAGAAAGAGAAGAGACTGAACTTAATAGTCAAGAATAAATGCGACTCTTAAATTGACGAAGCCCTCTAAAAAGCTGGGTCTTGACCAAGACTGATAAGAGAAAAAAAACCAACTATTTCTCCGATCGATCTTATGATGATAGTAATGATCGCATACATGGGGAGGGGGAAAAAACAAATACCATGTTTGTACTCCGTCAGTCCGTACACCAACAGTAAGAAAAACCAAGATTCAAATGAAGAACCAATAAAGACCCATAGATTATCCCTGCTCTTTGCACCTTCTATCCCCCCCAGCTAGTAGCTATTCCTTGCTTGCTACTGGTTAGGTTGTTTTGGATTTCTGCTCGGGCCTTGTAAGTAAAGAGAGTTATGAAGGGCCTCTTCGGCTTAGTGGTGATAGGTTCATAGGCGAATAGACCCAAAGCTGAATAAACCTGGGGTTACAATAGAACTGGACAGTAAAAGTAAAGAGAGACATTCTGACGTCGTTATTAAGGTGTTTGATTCATCAAAAACACTGTTTGTTTTGTTGTGTTACTGCTAACTTGAACTGATTGATCTAACGAGGGAAAGGGAAACTCGAAAAGAAAAAAAAGTCACAGCGCACTAGTACCTGGTTTCTTGCATCTTGCAGCAGTAGTACATGCAGAGGAGGAGGCCAGTAGACAAGGGGCCAACCGACCAAGTCTCTCCAGCCGCTCAACCATGATCAAAAATAGCATAGGCTCTCCGACATCCCTGTTACAGTCCTCCATATACCGTCTGTATCACCCAATTTTCTCTTACCTTGAATGGCTATCAAGTTCAACTCCATTCAAGCACAGCCCGATAATCAGCGGATCCCATGACTTGGATTTGAAGATGGGCTCATCCAGTCGCTATTCAACATGAACCAAGGTCCAGTCTAGTCTACCTGGGCTTAGGCAGTAACTCTTCTTAAGCGACCGTTTGGTGGAAGATTTCGCTAACGCGTTAGCTGCAGTAGTAAATCGGTGGCTGGCTGCCTCTTTATCAAGTTAAGTTACCAACCTGCTTAATACTTTGTTCTCAAGTAACTTACAGACTTGCCAAGTATATATACATACCGCCTCAAGAACAAAGTCAGCCATCGTGTGTATTTGCTTTTGTAACACTGGATGATCGTACCGCCATTTAGTTTTGACAGCCAAACCTGTGCAACACCGACAAGGGTCCCCAGACTTTCAACCCTTCCGATCAGAGCAGGGAACATTTTAGTACTACTACTACGTATTTCTCCTACTCCTCCCCCTTGCCCAATGCCCAACCCGAACAGGGGAACCATAAGTAAACAGAATAAAAGTATACACGAAGGAAAGAAAAAACCGCATTCATTGTGCAATGACGAACTTCATCCTTCGCTTACAGAGCACGAGCATGGACTTCGGAAATTTGATTATCCACAGATAATATTCTCCAAATCCTTTTGTACGGAGCAAACAGAACAGAATAGAGATAAACATAAAGTTATGCATCCTCTTTTTCATAAGTCTCTTGCCAAGTACGCTTGTGATTCGTAGACTGCGCGTCCCTCTTCCGGTTCACCGTAGGATAAACTGGAACAGAACGATACATGCGTTGTCAATTCTTCTGTGGGGTCCCGTCATAATAGCAAAAGAAACAGGAATAAAAAGAAAGGCCGGTAGATCCGTTCGTCTCGTAACTATGTATTGCTAGACCAGGTTACCTCTGGATAGATAGGTAGTTATTGTGCCGAGTCATGATGGTCTCATGCTCCCGACTATCTTCATCTCTCAGTTACATCTTCTGACTTCCATCGAAACTCTTTACAGCCTTGGAACAAGTACATACCTCCACTATTGATGCCATACCCCTTCTTGTTGCAAAACGAAACATAATCTTAACACAAGGATGCCCTGACGTTGATAGCATTTGTATCAGGTGTTTCTCATTACATACTATCCAACATGGCATATTTCCATCACACTCTTTCGCTCTCCAGCCTCGGATTCGCCTGTTCGCTTACAGAAACTAACAACCCGGTGACCCATCTTCGGTTCCAAGTTTACCACGAACTCATATTTCCTCGGCTTTGTGAAAGCAAGTTACTAGCCTCTTATCCTGTGGGTACATCTAGCTCAAGTATCCGTGTACTGTATTGTATCGCTATCTTAGCCTCATCATCACTTCATCAATGACGCCAAACTCCAAAACGCCTCCCTTCACATACAATGCAGTGTTAACCAACTTCCGACTTGGTTTTGAAACTTAACCCAACACCCGCCACATCTTGGCGCGGGGGCAAGACATAGTCTGACAGTCTAACAGTCTGTGGCTTTCTGCAAGTGGCGCAGTTCTGTACATCCATCCTCTTGCTAGTTAGTGTATGCCGTAGGAAGGCAGGGTAGGTCGATCAACTTCAATCCTCCTCTGAACCGCCGGCAAATCGCATTCTTTTTAGGGGACGCGCGGCGATATCGCTTGTATTGTTTGACGAAGCTCTGCCTTCATCATGATGCTCGCCAACTGTCACTTTGTCGGAGTGCAATGTCCGCTTGAGTCCATTCGTCATCTCGAGAGTTCCGAGAACCATCCCTGTATCGCTTGTATTCGTTGTAGGGGAATCATCCAATACCACCAACCCTTCATCAGGGTGCATGGTGCGCCCGAATCCCCTTCTGAAGATGTACTGAGGTGTGCCGAGAGGTGCCATCTGACCTTCTTTGCTGAGTTCGCCTTCAACCACCGGCATTGGGTTGATTCGTGCGTTCTTAATCCAGTTGTAAATCGGACCAACGTCTAGAATCGACTGCACTCGCTGGTGTTCCGCCTGCGTCATGTTCTGTTTCCGTTCCAATATCACCTCTTCTATACTGTTCTTCAACACCAATGTCTCAACGAAAACCGCCCTTTTCTGACTAATGCGACGTGCGCGACCAATTGCCTGCGCTTCCACTTGCGGATTGAGTACGGGACTGATAAAGTATATCCTCGATGCCTCTCTCATATCCAGACCAAAAGCTGCCTGTGAGATGTCCATCAGTAGAACCCTAAATTGTCAGCATTCAACTTAAATGGAGAGGGAGTAGTCACCTGAATTTCGGATTGTGATTAAATGTATTGACATATTGGGATCTCCTCTCGACGGTCAAGCCTTTGGCATAGATGAGGTGTTGTATTTGGAGCTGTTTGACGTTAGAGATGGATTCTGACCAGAGTCAGTCTTTGTAAACTCACAACTTCGAGCATACCCGCTAGGTACCATGCGACATTGTCGTTTTCATAGAATATTAGTATCTTCTCATCGTCCTGGTATCTTAGAATGTTGTCAACAAGATATGAAAGTTTGATTGATGTAGTAGACGTTATTCTCGCTTCTTCTAGAGGCCCAAGAGCACCATCAAGAATAGCTTCAGCTTCAGGGTTTGCGTCCTTCATGCCACGAGCACGTATGCTTGGGTGCTGGTCGCTTCCCAGCTTTGTATTTCCAGCCAGTGTTTGCGAATTCATTCCTGGGTCATTCGATGCAAGCATGCGCTCTCGCTCAGTAATTCCTTCTTGGACCAGCTGACCGTTGAGTAGTGAGTTGAACTTGTCAGGCTTTGACGCCGATTTGTAAACGAGTTTCTGAAGGGCTACCAACATGTTTGATGAGCTACACATACCATCTCCTGTGTCACCGTCCAGTGACCAAGACGTGCTGAACCTGTGTGGTATGCCCTTAACGAATATTGGCATCTCGTGAAACTGATTACTCAGTGCCTTGATCTTGTTGTCTATTACGACATGGCCAAATTGTATCGCTTGCTTGAGAAGATGATGATCTTCGTCACTAATAGGGACTTTCTTTTCCTGAAGGAATTCTTCAGCAGTCTTGACAGCTTTTACAATATCTTCCCGTGAATAGAAAGAACCACCAAAGAAGCTTGCTTGCTTGAGATTTTGAACAACCTGCACCAATGCTTTCCGCTGCTTGGCGTGGAAGAAGTAGTCCATGTCAGTTCGCTGAGATTGTACAGCGTTGAAGATAATCATCATCGAAAAGATGTTAAGGGACATTTTGTCTTGGTATGAACCCTCCAAAACGACCAATTTCTCATTCACAGGAGGCAAGAGATCACCGACTTCTGTGAGGCGGTGCCTGATGATGAGAGAGTTTAGGGTAGATCTCAAGATATCCCAGCGACCTCGACCAGTTGATTTGTGTTTCGGAAGCAGCAGATATGTCGTCCAATCTGCTGTGGTATCCCCGGATTCCAGAGAGGTATTCGCCCAGGGTCGAGCTTTAAGATAGAGCGCTGCAATCGCGCCGATTCTTATCAAATCCTTCGTTTCCATTGCTAGATCAGAGTTGCTTTCACTCACACAAGCCTTTGTCGGAATATTGACCTCGTGATGTGCCCCATTTGATTCCTTTGCCCTCTTTTGAGCATCTACTCCGTACAGACCATGAGACGGGGTACCGGTCACAATCCACCGCGAGGAGAAATGTAGGGATTCCAAAACCAGCAGCATATTGCTCTTGCCACTTATTCTAGAATTGCCAAGCTTGTGTCCTTCGTCAACGATGCATCGTTTAAAATGAACCTGCGACAATGGAGACGCATCGATCCCCCCTTCTTGTCTCTTCAGTGTTTCTAATCGAGACTGCGAAAATAGGATCATGTCGTACTTTAGCAGATCTCTAAACGGAGGCACTTCTTTGCGACCTTCCAATACCAGAACCTTCAAGCCCTCGGTATGCTTTCTAATCTCCTGCTTCCACTGCGCCAGCAGGTTGGAAGGTACCACGACGATGCTTCCATTGCTGAGGTAAACTCGCTTCTTGGACAATTCAATTGGACCGGCAGTACGTCTTGCGATTCGTTGTGTCTTTAGTGGCGGAATAAAATAATAGCCAGGATTTTCTTCGAGCGCCTCAATGCATCGTGTGTATTCGTGACCCGATTGTGCCTTGTAAAGATCGAACCAGGGTTTCCATGGTACTGAGTGTCTTGTAGCACAGGAAGCAGCCATATCCGCCAGAGAAGCCAAGCCCTTCCTTATTGGGCCATCTCCGGCGCGAAAATGTTCGGGGGGTTGTGTCGGTAGGTCTCTCGTAGCAAGAATAAGTGCGAGGCAGATGATGGTTTTACCAGCGCCCATCTCTTCAGCAAGGATGCCACCACAAACGCCGTCGTAATATCGCGGATCCTTCAAGATTGTACTAGCTGCTGGGTCAAAGTACCAAGCTCCACCTTCTTGGTCTTGGATCTGAAGCAATCGAGGGTCAAGAACCTGCTCCGGTTGAACCTCTTTTTGCAACATCAACGCCGCTGATCTTCGTTGGTAAAGATACAGCTCTGAATTCAAGCCTGCAATTGTGCCATTCAAAAGGTTGTAGATGACTGATTTGTTATACATATCCTCGATAAAGTCAATTTTGGGCGCAGGCGACGGGATGTTATTAAAGAGCTGAAGAAGGGACATGCCTTCTTCTTGGTCACTGTTCAAGTTGATGGGTGTACGGGTGTGCGGCCTGTCCAGCCATGTCGCATCTGTGTTTCCACTCCATGCTTCTTGAGAGTAATTCAACTGCTCAAGGATTCTGTCTCTGGACCTGAGTAAGGAGCGGTCTGATCGATCGACGGTGCGGCGCAGCGCATCATCTGGGAGGAAGTATAACCTCAAAGTGCCTCGATCGGAATCTTTATTCTTGACATTGAATTCGGGTCTTATCCAGGATTTTCGGCATAGATCAAAGTGTGGTTTGAGCCGTTGTATCTTTGTGAGTTTGACCTCCAGATCATTGGGTAGGTAAGTGTCCTGATCGTTGATGAAGTCACTCGATAAAGAACGAAAGCGACTCCAATCTGGAAGATCCCCCGAAGTCCATACTTGCGATCCAGGACATGCCTCATCTTTCTCGATCGTTAATGATCCGATGGGGATTAAAGGTGCTGTGTTGAGACACATTTTGGGCAAGTGATGCCTCTATCGGCGCCAGTGCTACAGTAGGTGGTAGGTTGATGACGGAAAGCGGCGAGGTAGATTTCAACAGATTTCATTGATTTAGGTGACGGGTTATCGAGTATCTCTAGGCTTTAGTTGTATTCTCGATGGGACTCGGGCTCGTAAGATAGTGAGATGATAATTATGTCGAGTGTCGAGTAGAGAACAAAGAATAGATGGATGCCTTGCTACAGTTTGAAGATAGTGATGACACTGTGCTTACATGGAATGCTGTTGTGCTTTTGACAGTGTTTAAACACTGTGTGGCTGCGTAACTTCAGCAGCAGCTAATCTAGGTACCTACCCAAGGAAGGGGGGGTCTTAAACAGAGGTAGTTTTCAGCATAATAAATACAGCCATACAGGCAGGAGCGATAGCAGTAGATAATAGATTTTAATTAGAACAGTTTATTAACAGTTAATTAATAGATCTAATATTAAAATAATAGCTTAAAGACCTACTAATCTATTCCTTTTTAATAGCTTATATATAAACTATAAAGAGGCTAGAGGTATAGTATAGCAGTTCTAAAGAAATAATAAAATGCTGCTCTAGGTCTGCTAGCATTCTAACCTGGATCCCCCCTCCTCCCGGTAGGTAATCTCTAACCATCAACTCTAATCCCTCTATACCTAGGTACTAACCTATGTAGAAGCCACACATAGCTACAGGTCGCTTGAATCTTCAATGGAAGCCATATCGCTCGTACGTACATTAAGTAGGTATATTGACATCTTCCTTTGCAGTATCTTCGAAAGCGCCGATTTTGGCTACGTGGATGAACTCTGTCCATCGGTCTCCTGGTGTCATAATCTAGCAAGGCGTCTCGTGCTTGGGGTCGACGTTAAGAACTGTCAGACCGTCACGCATTGTACTGAGGCAGAACTTTCTTTATCCTTGTGCTAATTCCCATTAATTCACTTATCGGGGTGATCCAGGAGTGAGGGACACTGAGCAGATACTTCACACTATATCTCGTAGTTTGCCACGCTTAAGTGTCTCCCTTCGTTGAAATGGCACAGCTTCGTCCTTTTTGTCCCTAATCTAATACACATATAACCGGTCATTACCTTGGCTTGCCTGACAATTTACTCTGCCAAAGTCTGCCAAACTTGCAAAAGATTGACTGCATCATGGGTGTTTCGAATCGAGTCGGGCCTGATATCTTGGTAGCCAACCCCGATCAGAAGTTGGGGGCGGTTCTTGGTCATATTCAGGGTATTTCCACAAATCCAATTGCAATGTTTCCATTACGCGTGTCGGTTGTTTGCGCATCAAATATGAGGTCTCCTAGCAAATGGAGTTATTAAGATCAGAAAGGATAGTTTTGAGGTCACTTTCGATGGTCTTTTCCAGCGTAGATACCGCAGAAACGACCTGGTGAAGAAAAGAAAAAAAAGAAGAACAAGTAGTATGACATATCTTGCGAAAACGGAATCACTCACATTCGCCTGGGGAGATATTGGAATCCGTGTATTCGCTAAGTCATGGAAACGCGATTGTGTGATGTGATGCATGTAGTTGAGTAGGTCCCAATATACCCTGCCCAAAAAGCGTGTTGAAATTTCGTCTATTTTATCAGTACTACTAATCTATGCCTTTAGCGATAGCAAGTATTTACGCAGTCACATACCTAGGTGCAATAGATGCCTGATCGGAAGAGACATCAATGCCTCTTATACAAACACTAAACCACAGACAATCCTATTCAGTCTATTGTACCTACACATAACAATCCTTGATTGTGATGGATACCGGCATCCGCCTGAATCTCAAATCCAAGGTACCTACTACGTGTACCATACCGTGTCTTTAGTAGCCCCTCGTGGTCTCTAACCAATCATAAAATTTCCGTATACCCAGAGCGGCAATCCATCATCACTTCCCTTATGTCTTCAAGCGACAGCTACCGTCAAGAATGAAACTATTATACGAGGTTATCACATTTTATATCATTTAGTGCCCGCGCTATCTTTGCACGACTGGCACCAGTTGACATTGATCGGTAAATGATCAAATGCTGACCACTCATCAGTGCTGTGCCGTACCGGCCTAGGTACTGAGGTAAATGAGTGAAGATACTGCATTGCATCTATCGTCTGGACTTTTTAGGCAGCCGCCGTTACGATTGGAGTTCCCGCAGTTCACACTTGGGCTCCCGCACCTGCTCTTTTTTCTTTGTCTATCCACAGTCCGGTCCCTAGCGTCTTCACCATACTTTCTTCGCAGCTTCCAAAAACCCGATCTTCATACAATACCTGGCAACCCGTGGCCACGCGCTTCACTCAACTCCAACACTTTTTCAAAAAGCTGCCTTGAATACTATTCAAGGCACCTCTACAGAAATCCTGACCCAGACCTCCCCTAGGGACCTAGATAGCCAGACTAGGGGGTGTCAGAAAACAGCGGATGGCTTACACCAAAAATTGACGATCTCCCACCAAGATCCTTCCGCTGTTTTCTGACACCCCGAGGCCAGATTATTGGCCTCTTTTTTCTCCTGCAAACAATTCGGTTGCTTTCCGTGAATTCGTGAGGCACACATTCCTGACGCACCGATTTTACAAACCACCCGACAAAAAAAAAAAACATGCGCCTGCATTGTCGCCGCAACTCGGCGGCACTAGGTTATCAAGCAACAACAATTCACCCAAAATTATGAACGACATCATCTCTGCGCCACAGGTCAGTTTTTATTCCTCCCGCGTCTTGCCATCTGTTGGCATCGTATGCACCCTGCATATCCCGGTCATCCCCTAACCTCTACTTCAGGTAGAGGCCGTGAGCTCACTTTAGGCACTATCCAGAGGCCTGCCGCTATACTTCTCGATTTTGAACAGAAGAGGCAGCAAAGGCCAATCTCATGGAGAGTTTTCTGGCATCAAAAACGTTGTCGAGGATAAAGCTGCCCCTGCGTCCATTCAGTTGATCCTTAGCGCACTGCCATTATCAATGAAAGTTACCTCACTGATATGAGAGAGACTGTTGCTCGACTACACTTCATTACAGGCATCGCAGGATCGGGCAGGTCATATCTACTTGAGATTCTGATGCTCTTCGCGGTATTCAGAAGTGGTCTAGACAAACCCAACAAACTCAAAATCCTCTTCATCATGAACAACAGTGTTGGAATTGACGAACTGTTTTGCAGACGACTGCCGAAAACCTCCAGCGACTAGGAAATTGCTGAAGAACAGTTGAAAAGTGCCTTCAATATCATGCGTCTTCGTCCACTTGAAGGTGAAGTGCATTCCGCCCTTGCGGACGCCAAACCTCGACAAGTTGACATTGAGGAAACCAACCTTGCAGAGGAGTTTGTCGCCTAGTGGGTAACAGAAGATGGCTTCTAAGCTTTAGGATACAAAAACAGATGACCTAAGGCTATGCTCTAAATATCCCAGAATGGCTTGTGACTCGTCTCCTATGCATCGAGCGGCCACCTATCAGGTATTTGACTCATCCATGCCTTGGATAAATTAGCAATCGCTGACTCTATCGCCTGTAGCTGTAGAACTACAAGATCTTCTCGATATTTTAAACAAGCATCGAGGTTGGAGTACTTAAAGGCAGTGCTCCTCTCAGTGAGATACAGGCTCTCCTGTGTGAGCATTGGAGTCATAATGCTCAAAAAGTGTAATTGAAGATGGAAAACTTACCATCAGGAGATACAGGCTCTAAAAGCCGATCCGGCTCAGAACCCAGCACGCCTCGCTGAACAGCCTGTTCACTGTGGTGTTACCCTTAGCTGCGAAACCGGACGGGGTTACTTTCACCTGGAAAGTCCATAGCAGTGCCGGGGTCGCCTATGATATCATCTCGTTCACAGCGAGCAGAAATCCGCTACCGAGCTATCGTCAACTACGACCATCACGAACTGCGCGTGTCAGGCACGACAACAGCGCCATCATTGTTGTTTGCGCTCGCCGTGCAATCAAGGTTTGAGCTCAGCGTGACACTGCGGATGACCCTGACATCGATGTTCAAGGGCTTCAGGGCCTCCAGAGATGCTCATTCGCTAGAGATCGCGTCGAACCAGTAGGCGAGGCTCTGATGGAAGTTTCCACTCTTACGTCTTTGGAAATGGATGGAGCAACTGCAATGCAGGATAACTTGGAGCGTATCAAGACTTTGACTAAATTACACCTCGGCGAAGAAATGGATCATGTTCATCTCACCAAACACTACCTCGAGCTTTGTGCTCAAGTGAATGAACTTTCTGGTGCTCGCAAGTCTAGTACTGGCGATTCGATCTCCTCCGTTGTTGAGTTTGTATCCAGATCCCTTTCCGAGTGTCGCACATACCATATCGTGTCCCATGGGGGAAGCCCCGAGGACAAGCTCGCTGCTACCCTTCATAAATCTTCCGAAGAGATGCTATCCTTGCTCAATGTTGTTCAACACTATACCAGAAGCATCGAGACCTACTGGTTCGACTCCATGGTGCGTCTACAGGAGTTTTCCCTGAACATGAAGAAAGGCATCGATGATTTTAATGAAATGGATGTAGATGCGATGGCTCGTAATGTTTGATGCATCAGCGAGAACCTGGAGAAACACGATGTCATGTTGGGCAAATATTTCGGCGACGAGGATGAGATTTTTCATCAGATCAATATGACAGACTACGTCAACCATTGGGTGAATACAAGGAGTCTGGAATTGGACGAGAACTCGGCGAAGCAGCTCTCGCCAACTACACACAGAACAAATCTGTCACTATCAAGCTTCACTTAAGGCTTAAACTTATTTCCCAACAACGTCAAAACAGATGCCTTACGCTTGGTCATGGCGCGGTATTCCGCATCTGGTTGACTGGAGCAAGTGGTTGCATGGACTGATCACCACCAGATTGCAGGGCAGTCAGGGCCAGTGTGACCCTGGACAGCGCATTTGCGGCAAATATGCTTGGGACATTCTGCCACAAGCTTCTCATGCACGAGTGTATGATCGATTTCTTTATGGGCTATGGACTTGCCAGCGCTATCAATCCATCCGTCGTCACCGTTGTCAAAGAATGGAGTGCTCGCGAGAAAGATACCATCGACAGTTACTTAGAAGTTCCGCACTGATAATCTAGAGTCCCACCGTACCATTCCACTTATCGTCCGAGGTTACGACTCGTATACCGAGGCTGCCACTGTTTTCATCATTATCAAGAACAATGAGACCCCGCAGACTGTCACTTATAAACAGCGACAGAATAGCACGGTTCGCTGGAGTCTACCGCCGTCTCTAGCAGAATAGTTCTTGGAGGCATTCAGTTTGGCGGCTGGGATCTTCACGATGATGACCATGAGGAGCTATTCGCATTTCGCGCACAGCTCAGTGGTGACGACAAATATGCCCACCTCCCAGACTGTATCCAGCATAAGTCAATTCTCGCTACCGATGCTCCCATCCACCCAAGTGACCTTCAAAAGAATACTCTCAAGCAAATCATGGGCATCCAGGAGTACATACAGGAGTGCATTGTTAAGTCTGCCTGCTGCCACAGTAGATAGAATAAATGGCTCGTACGCTTTAGGGTACAGAAACAAATAAACTAAATATGTAGTCTAAATGTTGTAAATTGACATACTACTTCCAGCGGCCAATTTTTCTGATACTCTGATGCTGCCTCAAGAATGAAATGAAATAGTTGTCTAGCCTAGACAAGCAAAAGTCCAACTCATCATCGTTCATCTCATCCCACAGTTTACCTCATCGTCGACATCCTTGCTCTGCTGAGCCTTCATCTTCCGAGCCCGCTGCCTGTAGAACATGCAGCCTACACCAACAAGCGCGACAAAGACGACAGCGCCGATCATGACTCCACCCATGATAACAGCCTCGTTACGGTTGGAGTCCTTGTTGGGCAAAAAGTTGGGATGACTGTTGGGGTTGTTGGCCGTGCCGGTGAAGGGGTTGATGGAGGAGTCCACGACGGGAGCTTTGAAAGCGTTAAGTGTGTTGTTCGAAATGTTTCTATAGGCTTGTCAGTAACTACTAGATTCTAGGGCAGAGAGATACGAACAGTTTTGAGTTTGTCGAGAGTTGGTTCAACATTGAGATTGTATCGAATAGTTCTGTTGAGAATGGAAGACACGACTTGGGAGTAACGACCGGAAACGAAATAGTAAACTTGCAATTTTAACTTGCTCGACTGCTTGCACCAGGCTTACAGTTCATGAGAACGAAAGGGATAGGAGGGTTGAGCGTTTACTCCCAGGGAAGGGTTGGGTATTTATGTTGAGATAGTAGTCTTGACGGCAACCTCTGAATCTGCCATTCCTAAAATCATCTTTCAAAACGTAGGTATTGTTCTCTCACAGCTGAATGAGTCTTTGTTTGTCCCTGTATCAAATTTCATTGGCAAGACTTCTCTACTTTGCTAACGCCACTTATTCTACAAGTTACTGTACGATATATCATTTCGTTAGCCAAAAATATTACACTCTGACGAATTGTCATATTCTATGTCAGGTCACTACCATTGAAGCAGGGATCTGTTTAATTTGGAAACAAAACACCCAAGCCTCACGCTTTGTTCATCAGTAGCCAGCAAAGTAAAGGGGACTCATGTGAATTGTTTGATTATTACTCATTACATATGGCAATACGTCCAGCGCTTGGTCCGTCGCCTCCATCGCTTGCTTGGTCTATATGTCCTGCGCCCGATCTCTAAAATCAAATGAGGATTTCCATAATGCCATGCTATACTATGCCTAACGCATTTCCTGTTCGCCATGCTGCTTTGCTTACCTTTTTTCTTCTTCCATTCTACTCGCGAATATATATCCTCCCTTAGAAATTCATAGTTTAGTTCTCTGTAAACTGTGTAAAATCATATTGCCAGATCATTGTCGTCCCAAGCCGGGTACGTAGTGTGCCATGCTCCATCGTCGTGTGTCTTCAAAGAAGGAGTTGGCTCGCGGGTGATATGCTGGTAATCTGAGGTAGTTGTGGAAGTGATACAAGATGTAAGAAGGGTCGTAGGCACGACTGAGGGTTCATAGGGTACCGTGGCAGAAGACCAGGATTCGCCCTGGTTGCTAGCAGGGTCGGGAACAAAGGTCTCTTGCGGTGGGATAGGCGCCACTGGGGAGTCCAATGAAGGGGCTGCAGTGCCCTCTGGGATTTCCGCGGCTTGGGTAGTCTGGGTGAGGAGTGTGGTTGGTTTTGAGCCTCCAATCCTGCTTTCACTTGTTGAAGATGTCTGTGTCACAGTGACAGTTTCAATGATGACGGATTGGGTTTCAGGTGAAGCTGATGTTTCGATGCTCTGAATAATTCCGATGCTGGTGGATGGTTCTGGCTCTGGCTGAGGTTGAGGATTAGGTTGAGGCTGAGAGGTTACGCTTGGAGCAGCAGCAGAAGTCGAAGAATCGGATGGTGCCTGAGCTGTTGTTACTGCTCGGCTTTCAGCAGTTTCTGGTTCCTGTGTGGCTGTCGGTTCTCCCGACATCTTGGGTGTGGATGCACTGGGATGAGAAATAGTGACTGTGTGAGTAACAACTGGTTGATCGTCCAGGTTGATGATGGAAACGGTAGTGGGGACAGCCTTGGTGACAGTCTTTCCAGGCACTGTAACAATGCTAGGCTTCCCCGTTTGCGTGATGACCTGGGTGACGGGCTTTCGTGTCTGGACCACTGTTTGGATCACGGTCACGACACTATTGCCATCTCCACCACCACTTCCACTGCCGCTGCCGCCATTTCCATCTCCGCTTCCACTGCCATCTGAGGAGGGATCATCGTCGCCAGGCTCCAGAGGGACAACTGAGTATTTGGGCTTGCTTGCATCATCGCGAAGTTGCATTCTGGGCTTGGGAAGCGCAGCAACGGTTGTATAAGAGGCAGAAAGAGCCAGAAAGAGAGGGATGTATCCGCGCATCTTGACGAGGCTATTTTGCCTAAGATCTTTTGTTTGTGATTGTGTTTCTCAAATCCAGAGAGGGGGGCCGAAGAATTGCTGCGAAGAGTAAAAGAATGATTGGTGTGCCTGGTTGTGATCTTGTTTTTATGTGCTTGCAGATGCTGGCACTGGCAGCTAACAAGTGAACATTGATAGGGAGTGATTCACAAGCACGCTTTACTGTAGGTCGCTGGGGAGAATGAGAGACAAGATAATTATTGATTCACGAGAGATAGAGAGTAAAAGACAGAACAGTCTTTTCACTTGTTAAGAGAAAATGTAGTTTTATTAAAGGACAGTCATTCCGTTACAATTGAGATGGCTGGTCAACATGGACTGCACTCCCTACTTTGGTAGTAGCCAAATGCCTAATACGTGAATTTGTGGTGGTTGGGACGCACTAACATCCAGGAACAATCGGGTCTGGGGGGCTTCTGGGGACTCGAACGTTGACGGACCAGGCGGGTTGTAGCGAGCGAGGCTCACCAACCACCCGCTACGGCTAAGGGATAGCCCTGATTGGTTAAGCGTCTAGCGACATGGCTCGACGTTAATCTAGGTTGGTAGCATCCGTGGGTTGCGAACGAAATGGTGAGCAATAAGTAGAGGCAGTCATTAGTATGACTGCCAGAGTCCAGCCAGTCCCATTCGTTCATTTCCCTTCTACACCTCCCTTTTGTCGTGTTCTTCTTGAGGTAGAAACGATGAAGTAAGTCGTCTTGCGCGTCTGTGGCTATGAAGTGGCGCTCCATGCCTCGCGATGTGGCTGGTGGGTCTGTCCAAATGCGGTAACCTCTTAAGAATCAAGGTTCTCAATGAGCAGACTTTTGGAAATCATTTATTCTATGAGATCATAATTATTCTTGAAATAAATTACAAACGTTAGACAGCAAGTCATAATGTCTTAGTAATCTCTCACTTCATACGTTGATATAGAGGATATATATAGAATCAGATATCGAAGAGTTCCTGGTCCAAAATTCCTGGACTTCAGAAGTTCACAGGAACGAAATACCACTCCAGCAGAGCTGAGCTAAGCTTAACAAACAGAAGACGACTCGTGACCACTGAAATGTTTCCTCTGAGCGTGTGATGGATGTGATGACGACTGGCAAGCTTGGCAAGCGCAAGCTTCTTGTTTCCCCACGCAATGTCAACACTCAGCCTCGACTGGTTGCCGTTCTACCGGAAATACTTGACGAGAATCAACTCCACGTCCACTTTCCAGAGCCTGAGTTCCTATGTTGCAGAAGCGGGTCAGGCATTCTTGCTTCTGCTCCTACTGTCCTGTCATTCCAATGCTTGCATGCTGGCGTGCTGCATGACAGATGAGCGAGCGAGTCTCGGCAGCATTGACCAGACGTTAATTAGAGTGCCCCTCATAAGGCTATTGAAGACCGGGGGGAAGACTCATTAACAGCTTTTGTGTGGTGTAAAATGACGTTTCCACTCGATCCTTTAGACTTGGCTGCTGCTCATGCTCCGCCTCTCAGCCCACTTGGATCGCCATCATTAAGGTAGTGCAGCGCAGCGCCTCCAAGGCTGAGTACTGCAGGCGCGTCTCTTTTTTAAGCCCCAAGAAAATCAATTCTTGTTCTGTACTGGAGTTGAAGTATTAATAAGAGGAACCCGAGTGCCACTTTGGGCTCAGCTTCCCAGTTTCTATTCCGTCACTTGCTATCTATCTACCTACTCCGCTCACCTGCCTATAAAAAAGCCAATCCGTCCGTTTCCCTGACATCACCCCGCAGTAGAACACAAAATTGTATCCCATATTACATACAAACTCATATACACATTTAAGCCGTTCTAACACTATTATGTCTTACCAAGGTTATGGTGCTCCATACGGCCGTAAGTACTCATATATACACTTTGCGACAATAACTCTGACTTGAACGCCTCTAGAGCCGCCGCCGCCCCAAGGTTATGGTCAATACCCCCCACCTCAACAACCACCATACGGAGGTTATCAACAATCTCCTCCAGGACAGTATCCTCCCCAGCAAGGCGGGTATCAGCAACCGCAGGGTCACTATCCTCCTCAAGGCGGACCTCCTCCACCTCAGCAACCCTATGGTGGCTACCAGCAACAGCCTCCTCCTCCACAGCATTACGGCGCACCTCCTGGGCCTCCTCAAGGCCATTATGGAGCTCCCCCTCCTCAACAGCAGCCGTACGGCCATCACTCTCCTGCGCCGCCGGGTCCTCCACCAGGACAGTACGGCGCGCCTCCTCCTCAACAGTACGGCGCACCGCCGGTTCAACCGACTCCTCCCTCAATCGGCTACGGTCCACCTCAGATCATCCAATGGAATGGTGAGCCCGACGCTGACGGCCTGCGAAAGGCTATGAAGGGTTTCGGAACTGATGAGAAGGCATTAATTGCCATTCTTGCAAACAAGGATCCTCTGCAGATTGACACAATTCGACAAGCATACGAGCGCAAGCACCGTCGCAACCTAATCGCCGATATCCAGAGCGAGACCAGTTCGTGGTTTGAGAAGGCTTTGGTCTCGCTAGCCCGTGGCCCGCTCTTGTCTGACGTCCATGCTCTTCACGACGCCATGTCAGGTCCTGGAACCAAGGAAATTGTTCTAAACGATGTTCTACTAGGGCGATCAAACGCGGATCTCAAGGCCATTAAGAGCGCGTACTACCACACTTTCCATGACAAGCTGGAGGACGTAGTCAAGGGCGATTTGAGCATGAAGACTGAGCGTCACTTCATGATTGTTCTGGGTGCTACGAGAGCCGAAGACTCCGCACCTGTCGACCCCCGACAAGTCGACGACGATGTCATGCAAATCTACAAGGCCACCGAAGGCAAGATGGGTACGGACGAGATTCTTGTGTGTAGTATTATGAGTACAAGAAACGACAACCAAATCCGTGCCATCGCACACACCTACAAGCAAAAGTTCAACAAGGACCTTGAAAAGGTCATCAAGAGCGTAAGTCAAATCTCATCACTCAACCAAGTCGTTTTTTTCTAACTTGGAAGCAGGAATTCTCTGGCCACATGGAAGATGCTCTCCTCTTCCAACTGCGCAACGCCACAGACAAGTACATGCACGCAGCCAAACTGCTCGAGGACTCGATGGCCGGCATGGGAACGAAGGACCATCTTCTCATATCTCGAACCATCCGCTACCACTGGGATCGCAACACCCTGAACAATGTCAAGGGCGCCTACCAGCAACGTTATGGCAAGAGTCTCGGCAAGCGCATTTATGGTGAGACTTCGGGCGACTACAGGAAGACTCTGCTGGCGGCGATTGGCGAGCCTTACTAAGAATAAAAGAAACACAAAAAAAGAGGTGGAAGGAATACAACATATCTAGAGGGTTATGAGATGCAAACTGAGTTTCACGGCCGACGCTCGCTGTTATGATGAGGCGTTTGAGGCTTCATGACACTTTGACAGCCACTGTGGAGTATGGATTAAGATACCAAAATATGAATTAATAACTAAAGGTTTACGACAGTTTGTTGCCATAAACTTGGCCCGTATGCGAAAGAAAAAATTACATCCGAGTCAAAATGATATTGGTTATGCCAAGTATAGAAGTTTATTAGGCTGACAAAGAACACTGCCATTAATAGCTTGCGTCTTTATATCGAAAAGGAGTTTTGAGAATGCTTTTCAGCATGCATATAGTACTGTGGATAGCTTCTTTAAATCAACTTCAATGCAAGTAATAGAGCTGTCCCCCTAGACTCCACAGCGT
Organism: Fusarium armeniacum; assembly: GCA_013618295.1. Lineage (NCBI taxonomy): Eukaryota > Fungi > Ascomycota > Sordariomycetes > Hypocreales > Nectriaceae > Fusarium > Fusarium armeniacum. The sequence continues at coordinate 376 of JABFER010000199.1, read as the reverse complement.
GTTAATAGTAGATATATTAAATTATTGTCACTGTTAATTTAGAGTTTTATAGGAGTGTGGTAAGGTAATTTACCAGTAAGTATCTTAATAGGGGAGCCATTTCTGGCACATCTGGATATATAATTAAAGATATATAACTTACTTATACTGTATAAGTAAAGTAGTTTAGTATTAGATAGAGTGGCTCTAGGGGTCTTTAGTAAACTTAGTAGATTAAGGGTTTTAAAAGGAAGGATTAGCTATTATATCTATACAGCTTAGCAGAAGCTTCTTCTATTACCCTTATTATAGAGTTTAGTACCCCAGTTAAAAATACAGTTAATAATATTAACTTATCTCTAGGGTAAGTAATAAGATAGTAAAGGTTATATAACTA